>JAEMOT010002570.1:675648-690443 GCA_019297695.1 Apostasia ramifera | reverse complement strand
AAAGATATATAATAATTTTTTAATTTAAATATAAAATACGTAAATAAATTCTTTAAATTGAATGAATTTTCACCAGTATAAAATCTATTTATATAATTTATATGTTGAATAATTTATGAAAAATTGAAATTATAAGTTATCTAAATAATTTGTTATTTTAATATTTTTTAACTTATTATTATAATTTATGATATGATATTTATTATATGAAATTCAGGACTAAAATTAAAAAAAAAAAACTTAAGTGTTAAAACGAAAATCAGGGGGTGCAATTGCACCCCCTGACTCCCATGTGGCTCCGCCACTGGCTTTAAAAATCAATAGAATCACTCTTTTTTGGGATTACAGTAAGGCTGAGTGGATTTTTGGATAGAAGTATTTTCTTGGGTCCAACCTCTTCTTTTTTTTTTCTTTTCGTTACAGTGAGGTATTTATATCCTGGTCTACTCTGTAGAGTCATTTCAGCAGAATGGACTTCATCTCCAGTGACAGACCATCAATGTTCGCAGGGGGGGCCACGCCCTGGCTTCTGCTGTACGATGTACGGACGGTATGGTCTGACGGCAGGAGAGCCCATACCTCTTGAAAGCAGTATGGTCCCCGATACTTTGCCAAGCGTCGGTCAGTTCTAGTCCTTGTTGTTCGTCTTGGTCTCTTCGGCGTCTGCTATTCGGGGTGATATGCCTCATGTTCGACACCGAGCGCTCGTGCCGTTGATGCCACGTAAGCTTCCACGTGTGCGGTCCAAATGATGGAGCGTGGATCCAGATGCAACACTCATCGACCAAGGTGGAGAGGGGCGAAGGACGGCTGCAAGCAAAGGGGACCGCCCATACCCCGAATCTCCTTCGCAGGCGAAGCGGAAGATGTGGAGGGGATGCCCGCCCACTCCCTCCTCTCTCCTACGACGTCTAAAAGGAGAAAGAGATGGAAGGAGGCGAGCAACCCCTCTGCCTCTTCATCAGCAAGTAGTCGGTCTGCCAACGAGAGAGAGAGAGAGAGAGAGAGAGAGAGAGAGAGAGAGAGAGAGAGAGAGAGAGAGAGCATAGATTTGGGGGGGTCGGACAACGCCTTCCGCCAGAGGACTTGTTTGAAAGAGAGCCAAAGAGGGGAAGAGAAGGAATGAGAGAGAAAGAGGTAGAATTGGTATTTTAAAAAATTTTAATAATAAAAAAATTTAAAAAAAATTATTTGATTATTATATTAATACTTAAGGACCCAAATTATAAAAATTTTAAAACATAAACTTGAATGTTATTATACCCTAGACTTAAAGACTTGAGTGTAATTTACTTAAACAACAATAAAGATAAATAAGAGACCTGATCTCACCCCAATGATGGTTCACACAAAACACGTTGGAAATAAAATTCTGCTCGATTGTGAACACTCAACCTCCATCGAAGAAGAAAGATCAATCGAACTCACGTCGTAAGATTTCGTGACTCAAATGTAGAGATCACATCTTAGGACTACTCTAAACTCTAAGGAGTCTTTATATGTCAACGCCACATTATTATTTATATAGCTCAGAATCTTCATTTTTTTTTGATATACAATAATTCATTTTCGTGCCTCTCTCTCGTTGATTCTAAAGGCTTTATTTGGTAATAAGAAAAAAAAAAGATTTGATTGAAATTTTTAGTTATTTTTGAAAAATATATGATATGAAATAAAGTGAGTTGGTTATATTAAAAATTGTGTAGGATGTGAAATAAAGTTGATTGATTTATTGAGAATTGTGTTAAATGTGAAATAAAGTAATTTTTTAATATTAAAATTTATGTGGGATGAAATATAAAATATTTTTTTAAGATTTTAATCATAGTTAATTTTAATCATGATTTTTAAACTATTGTCAAGCCTAAGGCCCTGTTTGGTTGGAGGCCAGGTCATAGCCAAAATGGACTCCAATTAATTTATTAAAAAAATAAAAATAAAAAATTAAATATAATATTTTAAAAATTATATAAATATAATATAAAATAATTTTTTATATTAAAATTTATATATTTAGAATGAAAAATAAAAAAATTATTTAATAAAATAATTAGAAACTATTTTAGCTGTAAAAGTCAAAAGTTTCTCTACTCACACCCTATCGGCTGCTTGATGTCCTCTTTAATTACACGCTATGAAGAAGTGTGCATGATAAGCTAACCATTCCTCGATCCTACTATGGGTTACGTTTCTATGGAGAGAGGAGCCACACTAGAGAGGTAATCGTACTTGAAAGAGAGAGAGAACAGAGACCGATTGTAGAAAACAGGGGCTTCCTCGGGGGGACGAAGTTCTCGTAGTGGCAGGAAGAATGGGAGAAGCATAGAGGAAGAGGCAGCATCCAGCATTGTCAGCGTTGGAAGCGAGAGGAAGCTACAGTTGACAACGACGACGATGGTGTAGACGCGGCCGTAGCCCGAGAGGGTGACGGAACCCACTAGCACCAAAACCATGGCTTGCCCTAGACAAAAGTGGGATTGAATGTGAGCCCCCAAAATGGCGTTGTTGTATGGTCGAAAGATGCGAAGGATTGGGTTTGGGTCGCCACCCAGCGGAGGAGGAGGATGAAAGCTTTGTTTCTGAGAAGGCAGAATACAAAACACTAACCAAATTTTATACAAAATTTGAGCGGATACTGAAGGGCGAAATCAAGAGTGCCGGCAACCTCCACTCTTGTAGGAGAACTTATTGGGTTCAGCCACCCAACAACGGCCTACCATGGATCCATGAAACAGAGCCCACGGTCCGCTTACCCCTGGCTGGTGGGTAAGTTCCACTGCTGCCACTGGCCTACATCTCCTCCCTAAAATTTACAGCTGCCTCTCGACTACAAAATAAAATGAAGAACTTTTGAATAGAAACAATTGCCAGTTGGGTAACTCAATAACACGCAGAATCAAACAAAAAAAAGAAAACCTCAGTAACACGCACATCAATCTCTAATGTATCTAACAGATGCCATGCAGTCAATGCAGCAAAAGCGGCTGCCACCGCCGCCGAGGATCTGCCGGTGGCAAAAATCACATCCACCAGAGATGACTAGTCTAGTCGGCGGCATCTTTTTGAGGACGACGGCCCTTTTTTGTAAGCTACCAATTTTGTAGGATCGCACACCGCAGACGTTCAATCGGTGGGAAATCTCTGGAACCCAAACCATATACTCGGAAGTTTTCATCGTAACCTGCAGATGAGAAGGAAATAAGTGAAAGAAAGATAAGGAAGAAGAAGAAGAAGAAGAAGAAGAAGAACCTGAAGAATGTGGTGGTTCAAGTGTCTGTAGCGGCAATCATTGCAGAAGAAGTTGTCAACGTTGCAATCAGTACAGAAGTAGCTGCTAAGCCTGTGGTGTTGGGGATCGAACGAGCAGGGGACGGGGAAGTCGGTGCGTAGGAGAAACTCCAGCCATGGCGGAATGGGCACTCGATCCTGATCCTGATCCTGTGCAGAATCGCGCAAGAATGGGAGATGAGACCAAGAACGGGAGAGATCAAGAAGAGAATGCTGATGTGCATACCATTGGTTTCCCGCCTTTTTCGTTCACCAACTTATATTATGATGGAGGCGACTTGATTTCCGGCGGAAAAGCTCGCCGGAGGATGGCGTAGCGATCGCCGGAGAGTTTGGGCAGGGAGCATGGGGAGATGAGAATTGGAGAGCGTAATTAGACGGGGAATGGGAGCCGAGCTTTCTTTATTTGAATTTGATGTTGGCAGGATTACATATATATCCCCGCTCCAAATTCGCTTAAATCTCGACTCGAGCTCGACTCAAACAATTTCGAGTTGAGCTACAAGCCACAAATGAAGTTCGAGTGTCTTCCGAGTTGAGTTTGACCCAGGGTTAGCTTGACTCAAACAATTTCGAGTTGAGCTTGCTCGATATGAGTTCAAATTCGCTAATTTTTAGGTCCCTCTAATTTTGGCTTATATACAACTGCGTCCCTCTAATTTTCAAATTAATTAAATTGGCCCTCTACTTTAAGATAATATGCAAATAGATCATTCGGTATTAATAAAGGTAGCCATTAAAAAATAATTTCTCTAATAACTAGATCAAGTTAGATATTATGTTCATCTGAAATGTTAATTTTAAATTAATCAATCTAGTCCATCAATTAGATAAAATATTATTCATTGAATTCTTTCATTAATATCAATAAATCTATTTGCACGTTATCTCAAATTAAAAGATTATCTTAGTTAATTTGAAAACTGGCGGGATCTAATTGCACATAAGCCCAAACAAAAGAACTTTATATATATATATATAAGATAATATAAAAATATAATTTATTTTGAGACAACTCGAAATGGATTTCGAGTCGAATTGAGCTTGGGCAATTTTGAGCCGAGCCAGCTAAACTTGAAAACAATTCGAGTATGAATCAAGTTCGAGGTGAGCTGAACTCAAAAAATTTGAGTTCAAATTAACACGAACTTGCTCGAGCTCGACTTGTTTTGTAGCTCTTACTCTTATACAATAGATCGCTAGTAACCAACTGTTAACACGTGGTTCCAGCGCTGCATCTCTACCGTACACGTGGCGCCTAGTTGGCATTTAGCTTTTATTTACTTACTAATCCATCTATCTGTTCTCACAGGTTTCTGACCCCGGTCAAACCTCGAACACAAGGGTTCAATCATACCTCGGACACGAGAGGTCAACCAAGCCTCGTCCACAACGAGCCAGGACCATCCCTGATAACATCGATAACGAGGTTACAAAGCGGTGTCTGTCACAATCAGCTTGGCCCGATCGTGTCGTTCCCCGTACAAGGCCTTCTTTCTAAGACATGCAAATCAAGGGTCTGCATACCCCAGCTGTCACGGATCCCCAGAAGCAGTACCAATATTAAAAGTTAGCATCCTCCTTTTGTGGCTTTTGGTCCCTCCGACAGCCGATAAGCGGCGCGAGCTCAGAGCTTGTTCACCTCCTTCCCCCGAAAAACCAGGACAAAACTATGCAATTCATCGCCTACAAATGCCTCTGAACAGTCTTCAAGCAGGAGATTCAGCATAAAACATCCAGGATCAACAGATCGGAGAAGGAGGACCGCCCCAAGAAGAGTGAAATCTCTCCTCTATCACCTCTTGTAAAGTAGGAGCTTGAGAGCAAGAAAAGCTCTCTCTTTCTCTTCTTTCTCTCTCTTTCTCTTGTAAGCTCTTTGTATTAGCCGTCACGGCTACCTTTTTCCATTAGTGAAACTTCTTCGCTGACCGCTCGGTGGACGTAGGGGATTTCCTCCCTGAACCACCTTAAATTATTATGTGCTCTTCTGGATGCCCCGAACTATCTCTCTCTTAAGCCTCAACCATCAGGCTTACCTCTCTGCGCACCGCCGTCTCTCGGAACTCTCTCTCTTTTTTTTGGTGTTCCTTGAGATCCCCTACATCCTACGTCAACATCTTCTGGTGCTTTCATTGAGACCCTGGGAAGATGGTGGCCAGAACACGCAGAACCAACTGCGAGCAGCGTTGCTCGCAGTACACACGCGGGAGAACCTTCCGTTCAGGCGCCGGACGACAGAGCTTCGGCCTCAACCTCTCGGCACCACGCCGAATTTGCTTCCTCCTCCAGGGGTACCCGTGTCTCAGAACTCCAGGGGATGCTCGCGAATCTCACTGACCTGGTCACTGGCCTCACAGCCCAACTGGCCGTGATTCTCAGGCAGACTCAGCCAGTGTGCATAGTACTTCCCCTCCCGCCGGTCGGAGCGACCCCTGCTCCTCTCCCGCCGGTCGCGGCGGCTCCTACACCTCTTCTGCCGGTTGCGACGTCCCGAGAACCTCTTCTGCCGATAGCGGCGGCCCCTGTACCACCTCCTTCGGTCGCTGAGGCTCCTACTCCCATGCTTCTAGTTGCAGCGCCTTCTATTTAGACGTCTGGCTCTTCTCAACTGCCCAGACGCCTCTTTTGCATCCAGGAGGTTCACCAGAATCCTCTTCCACCTCACCCTCTACCACGGCCTGCTTTCCTTCCACCTGCCTTCCCTCCTTTTCTTGCCGGAAGGGACCCCCTCTTTCCAGGCGTTCAGACCCCTCATCATGGGCTTGACCCCTTCTTTGGACCAATGGATGGTAATGCTCCTTTTACTGATGCCATTCGGCTGGACCCAATCCCAGAAGACTTCAGACCGCCCAGGCTTGAGGCCTACAGGGGCGCGACCAACCCCCGTGAGCACATGCAAGGGTTTGAGCCCGCGGTCCGTTATCGCCAGCCAGACGAGGCTACCAAGTGCCACTTCCTAGCAAACACCCTGAAGGGGGTGGCATTTAGCTGGTTCATCAAGCTCCCCAGGGGTCACATTTTCTCCTATGAACACCTGAAATGGGAGCTAATCGCCCGTTTCATCAGTCGAATCCGAATGATCATTTCCGACATGGTGCTCGCCAACATTAAGCAAGGCGAGAGGGAAAGCCTCCGGGATTACACCAACCGCTTCTTTGCTGCCGCAGCAGAAGCTGAAGATGTCGACCCTGTAGTGGCCATGCACAATTTTTGGAGGGGACTCAAGCTGGGGGATCTGTCTAAATCCTTGCAGGTAGCCAAACCTTGGAGCTATCTAGAGCTGGTGGCCAAAGCCAGCCAATTCATGCTCCTCGAGGATGCTGAGTCCTCTCCCCCCGATATTTCCGGAGCCAAGCAGCAGAAGAGAAAGAGAAAACATCGGGGTGATGAACCCCCGGTCACGAAGCTATATATGACCAAAAGTCGTGGTCGAGATGAGGGGAAGCCGCGACAGTCCAGCAACAAAAACATTTCTTCTCCCGGCCGCTTCCGGAAGTCTATGCGGCGGCCGTCAAACAAGGTTGGGTCCGACCTACCGGACCCAAGCCAGCGCCTCCAGTCGGAGTAGATCCTGACAATTATTATGAGTTCCACGGGAACTACAGGCACAAGCTCCACAAGTGCCGAGGCCTCAGGGCTCTGCTCGACAAATTGGCGGATCAGGGCAAGCTCGAGGAGTTCATGCAGATGGCACCGACCTTCACTGCTGCCCAGAAAGGGAAGGCCCCCCGAAGTTACTGGGGCTCCTGCTAAAGCCCTACCGTCTCCAGGCCCCAGCTAACTAGGGCGTCCTTACCCCCTTGCCGCCAGGACGATCAACGCCATCTTTAGCATGGATCCTGCCGCTGCTCGCCGTCAAGAGATTGAGATCGACGGCATCTCTCAGCAACATTCTTCATCCATTCCGCTTACCTTCTGCCAAGAAGATCTCCCCCAGCAGAGCAACCTACACAACGATCCAATCATGGTCGTCGCCCGCGTAGCTGATTTCGATGTTCGACGAGTGCTCCTCGACTCTGGGAGTGCCGCCGACATCTTGTTTGAATCTGCTTTCCTCCAGATGGGGTTCAAGGAGGTAAACCTCCTCCGTGCTGGAACCACCTTGCTCGATTTCTCCGGGGAGAGGGTTCAACCTCTGGGATTCATTGCCTTGCCTGTCTCCTTCAGCGACGACAACGGCTACGCCATGAACATGGTGAACTTCGCCGTCATCAGAGCTAAGTTAGGCTACAATGCCATTCTTGGAAGGACAACACTCAATTCCTTTGGGATGGTGATTTCCACACCTTACCTCTGCATGAAGTTCCCTACCTCCAACGACGTTGTCACCATCAGAAGAGATGTTAGGCAGGTTATCCGGTGTTTCCAGATCGCCGCACAGCTCGTGGTCGATCGGTTGGATCCCAGGGAATCTCAACCCGTTGTACCGCAGGAAGGGGTCATCAATGTAACCTTGGGGGGGGGAGACTCTTCTAAAGTTGTAAACTTATCCTCATCCATGAATAATAAACAGCAGGCGAAAATCACTGTCATGCTTTCTGAGTATATTGATGTCTTCGCATGGTCTCCTAAAGATGTTTTAGGCGTTGACAGGGCTATCTGCGAGCACAATCTAAACATATCTGAGACTGCATCTCCTACAAAAAAGAAGAAAAGGGTGATGGCAGGGGAGAGGCAGGACGCTATCAAAGAAGAAGTCAACAAACTACTTGGAGCAGGTTACGTCAGGGAAGTTCAACCCCCAATGGCTCACCAACGTCGTCATGGTGAAAAAGGCCAACGGGAAGTGGAGGATGTGCGTAGACTTTCGCACAATGAATCAGGCCTGCCCCAAAGACACTTACCCTCTCCAACGCATCGATACAATGGTGGATCGTACCTTCGGATACGAGGTTATGAGTTTCCTGGATGCTTTCTCCAGGTACCATGAGATCCGGATGGTCAGAGAAGATGAAGAAAAGACTGCCTTCATCACTGACTTTGGCACATACTGCTACAACGTCATGCCCTTTGGTCTCAAAAATGCCGGCGCTACTTACCAGCGCATGATTGATGCCGTCTTCAAGGACCAAAGGGAGAGGAATCTTGAAGCTTATGTCGACGACATCCTAGTCAAAAGCAAAACCTTAGAGGGACATCTCGGCGACCTCAGGGAGACACTTGACATCCTCCGAAGGTTTAACCTCAAACTTAATCCTACTAAGTGCACCTTCGGTGTGGCCTCAGGGAAGTTTTTGGGCTATCTAGTTTCAGCTAGAGGAATAGAGGCAAATCCAAATAAGATCTCGGCGATCCTGAGCATGCCCTCTCCTAAAACAGCAAAAGAGATTCAAAAACTGGCAGGACGGATCAACAACCTGGGCAGATTCATCTCAAAAGCCGGGGATCGATGTTCGTCATTCTTTCGATGCCTGCGCAACAACAAGGGGGGTCAGTGGACATTGCGAAGCTGCTTTCACAGAGCTGAAGAAGTTTCTTACCTAGACCCTGATATTAGTGGCACCAAAGGAAGGGGCGGTCCTTTCTTTATACTTGGGGGTGTCTGACACCGCAGTTTCAGCGGTCCTCGTGGACGAGGATAAGGGGGTACAACATCCAATCTTTTACATTAGCCACATATATAATCCTAGATGTTGAAAGCAGATACCCCACGCTGGAAAAGCTTGCTCTGGCTCTCCTGGTGACGGCGAGAAAGCTACGCCCATATTTTCAGTCCCACACTATCCAGATTGTCACTGATCAACCACTCCTGAAGATACTACACACTCCTGAGGTCTCGGGAAGGCTACTCAAATGGTCCATTGAGCTGGGCGAGTATGACATCAAGTATGTCCCACGGACAGCAATCAAGGCACAGGCGTTGGCAGATTTCATCGCCAAGCTTTCTACTTCAGAGCCACCGCTTGCCAGACATCGGACAAACCTCTAGTCCCTTCATATCGATGGTGCATCTGGATTGCAGTCCCAGGGGGCTGGGATTCTTCTAACCAGCCCAATGAGAGTCACCTTACACCAGGCCGTGACACTTCAATTCAAGGCTACAAACAATCAAGCGGAGTATGAAGCTCTCATTGTAGGGCTAGACTTTGCACTCAGCATGGCTGTGAAGTGCATACAGGTATTCAGTGACTTTCAATTGGTCATCAACCAGGTGAATCGAGCATTCGGAACAAAGGACGAGGTTCTGAAAAAATATCTGCAACAAGCCCACTCCTTAATCTCTCAGTTTGAAGATTTTTCCCTGATGCATATTCCCAAAGGAGAAAACCAAGTGGGAAATCAACTCGCAAAGGTGGGGCTCCCCGACCTACGGCAAATTCAAATATTCGAAAAGCCCAGTTTCGAATGCACAGAAATCCACTCTGAGGAGCATCCGCCGTGCTGGATGGACAGGATCCTCAAATTACCTGAAAGATGGGACGTAGCCCGATAACAGGCAAGAGACGAAGAAACTAAAGCTTGACAGCGCCAAATACATCCTCATCAATGGGGAGCTCTACAGAAGGTCTTATGCCAAGCCCCTCACCAAGTGCTTGCGGCCTGAGGAAGCTCAAGAAGTCATGGAGGCTGTGCACAAAGGGGAGTGCGGAACTCATGCTCGTGGCCGAAGTCTGGTTATGCGAATCCTGCGCCAGGGATTCTTCTGGTCAAATATCCACAAGGATGCTCAGGCATTCGTGGAGAAATGCTTTCAATGTCAGTACTACGCTGACATGCGCAGACAGCCCGTCGGTTATCTCAAACCCATCAATTAGTCTTGGCCCTTTGTTGTTTGGGGGCTGGACTTCCTGGGCCCAATGCCTACGGCTATGAGGAACTACAAATGGATTCTAGTGGCTGTCGACTACTTTACAAAGTAGATTGAAGCCAAGCCACTTACTCAGCCTACTGCACAGAATATCGAAAATTTCCTATGGGCTAACATCGTCTGCAGATACGGCATATCGATGGTGATTATCACAGACAATGGTACCCTGTTTGCTAATCACCGGATCCATGACTTCTGCGGCAAACATCAAATCAACCTCAAGTACGCATCTTTCTGGCATCCTCACACCAACGGGCAGGCAGAAGCCTCTAACAAAAATATTCTGAATATCTTAAAGAAACGTCTCGACGACGCCAAAACCCGCTGGCCGGAAGAACTACCAGGAGGCCTTTGGGCTTACAATACAGTTCCTTCCGAGGTCACTCAGGAGTCTCCTTTCTCCCTTTCATTCGGGATGGACGCAGTCATACCAGCTGAGCTAAAACACTCCTCCCCCAGGGTAGAAACCGCAGCGAACTTCAATCTCGAAGATCTGCAAATCTGGATGGGCAAAAATGATGATTCACGACGAATCGATCTAGACCTCTTGGAAGAAAAAAGAGAGTTGGCCGCACTCAAGCGCCAGGAGCACAAGTGCTGGGTTGAAAGGTATTTCAACCGCAAGGTTAACCCCAGGACTTTCGTTCAAGGAGACTTGGTACTCAAACGGCAGCTTCTTGCTGGCAGCAACTTGGGAGTTCCCAAGCTTGAGCCTAACTGGGATGACCCTTACATCATGCGCGAGGTTGCTGGACCGAACGCATATTATCTAATGACTTCTGAAGGCATCCAACTCCCTAGAACTTGGAGTGGGGATGATCTAAAGAAATTCTACGCTTGATCCCTGGCAGCAGTTCATCTTTATACTCCTTATACAAGATTCATTTGTACAGATTCATTCAGGAATTAATTACACGGATTCAATCAACGAATTTTGGGACATTCTTTATTAATAGATATCTGGGTTCTTCCAAAATATATCTAGATTTCTTTATATTGTCCCAACAGTTATATATTGAATTTCGAAATTCTTGTAACAATGAATCATACACCTATTAATTCATATTGGGGTATTCATATCAGCCTAACATCTATCTCTCAGGTATGATTTCAACCTCAAAAATCTCAACCATCGTACCCAAGGCTCCCGAGCCTCGTACACGATGGTTCGTTATAACTAATCTTCCATATACGGAGGTCACTGAGCCTAGTTACGCCTAGCAGGCGGGGTCTCCTACCTACATCTGGAACCCTTCCATAAGCTCATCTGGCTAGCAAAAGGTCTGAATGTCTGCTCGTAACCGTAGGGCAGTTTTTGTTATCTACTAATGATACAGGTCCCCCCTAAGCAGACTGCCTTCGCTTCCCACTAGGATCTGCCGCTCTAACGGGATTCAGCCCTTGCCTTAAGTACAAACATCGGCCACGATGTTTCAGACGAACAAGTTCTTTTAGCATTGGGTCAGATAACTCCTCCTAGGCAGGATCTCCACTACTATTATTACTTCTTTCATGTGCAGGCGCATAAAGGGATATTGTTGGCCCAAAGGCTTCCCAAGAGGGGGGTGAATTGGGAATAATAAAATTTATGAGATTAAGTAAGGCAATAACTAATAGATAATTCAAACGATGCAGAGAGGTTGATTTAGCAAATCAGACAGCAGAAGAAATAGAGCAGAGAGTACCACCCAAAGGTGAGGTCAATTTGCAAAATAGGACTCAATGCAGAAATGAGGTCAATTTGCAAAATAGAACACAGTGCAGAAATAACGTATTCAACAGTTGAAAAAAGGCAAGCAGTAGAAATAAATCACACAATAGGCACAAAAAGATTTATAGTGGTTCGGCCTTCCGCCTAGTCCACTCCCCACGCACCTCGAATGGGAATTTCACTAAAAACCCCGGCTTTTTACGGGTACAAAAGCCGAACAAACCCAATACAACCCTATGGCTTTTTCAAGGAACCAAAGCCAAGCAAACCTTCAATCCTACAGCTTTTTGCAGGAACCAAAGCTGAGCAAACCTACAAACCTCCACTAGGGAGATAGAAAGGAAGTAAAGGTTTTGCTAGACTAGCTAGCTTACAATACAATGCATATACAAGAATCAATATTACAATGAGGCACTCTATGCATATGCAAATAAGCCAAGGGTCAACTCGAATAAATCCGAAGAGGCTAGCATAAAACAGTGAGCAAGATGATTTAAGAAATATCACCCAATGTAAGCCTTCAACAGGAAGAACAAGAGGTAAAACAGAAATTTGAGGAATCTTAATGAGTAATAACTTCAGGAAGCAAGATTCACATCAAACTAAACACCAAAACGCAGCAATATGAATTTTGAGAAGCAAGAAACAAAATTAGAACCAAAAATTTCAGCTTCTTTCCACTTGAGAAACACCACAATCTCCTTCTTTAAAGTCTCCTTCAAAATATTTTGCAAGTATGGCTTTGGGAGATCAAAAACCAGATGAGAGCTTGAGAGGAGAAGGTGAGTTACTTTTCTCCAAAAATAGAATGCAGAAAACAAAAACAGTATTGGAGAAAATCTTATTGGAGAAGAAAAATGCATGGGCTTAAGAATGCAAAAAACATTTCCGTTGGAAGGAGAGAGAAGAAAATAGCCCACTTTGTCCTTTAGTGATTGTTGGCTTATAGCACTAAGCCAACATGTAGGGGACAAAGACAAGTGGATTAACAATAAAAAAAGATTAATGGAAGCATGCCTCAATATTTTACATGGTGGTCATCATAGCAAATTTGGCTTTTAAGAAGAAACGGTAGGCTGCAGGAAATCAAAACACAAGCCAAGAATTCATGGGATTAAACAAAACCAAGTTACAAAGAGAAAGAATGATGGCTCTTGATTTGGATTGATGTGGCTCATGCAACCTTTTGGAAAATACATGGGTATTAACCAATAGGTTATATGTTGCCATATACCAAAATAGAGGAACAATTAAT
Source organism: Apostasia ramifera (assembly GCA_019297695.1). Taxonomy (NCBI): domain Eukaryota; kingdom Viridiplantae; phylum Streptophyta; class Magnoliopsida; order Asparagales; family Orchidaceae; genus Apostasia; species Apostasia ramifera. The sequence goes on along the minus strand of JAEMOT010002570.1, from coordinate 677,381 downwards.
GACCATGTAGGGAACTATCATAGGCATGAGATTGTGTTAAGCTAAAACAACTTTTAACCTAATATATGATAAGTATTAAACTTTGAGTTAAGCTTCAAACTCAAATCAATAGATTGAGTGAGCTACACTCTTAATTCAAATTACTTAATCATGAATAAGTTGAAAGAGATTTTCGCTTAAACAACCAAACACGATAAATACGAAAGAGAATAAGGTTTTCTTAACTAGAAAACCAAAAGGAAAAACTCGAGTAAAAACCTTGGCAAATATGCACATGCTTACATAATAGTCCTAGAAAAGAAAACAATAAAAATTTCAGTGAGATCCATCTTTTCTCTAGACTTTAATTTGGACTCAATCCTCATATGAGATAATGCAACCTGTTAACACACTAAACAAGAGGATTAGTCTATAACAACTAAATTAATTGTTGTCATCAAAATCAAAGGGTTCAACAATCTCCCCCTTTTTGATGATGACAATTAATTTAGAAGGCTAAGGCAATTTAAAAGGATAATGCAGTGATAACTCCCCCTTAGCAGGAGATAAAATTAACAAAATAAGATAGAGGGATTTTAAAAGATTAAGCAAAATTAAAGCTCCCCCTAAATCAATGCATTCTATTTGAACATACATTGCTGAAGAGATAATACACATAGCATAGCATGTAATCTGTTCATTTAGAAATAATGCAGAAAATAAAATATGAACATATAATGCATGCAGAAACAGAAAATGTAATATGTTTCTGTCCAATGAAAGCATAGTAAAGCATTCCCATTAAAAGCATAGCATAGCAAATAATCTGTTCATAAAAAGCAATCCATAGAAAGCATAGTATGCTACATTTCTCCCCCTTTGGCATCATCAAAAAGATGGCCAAAAGGAAGAAAAAAAAAAAAAAAAAATAAGTTCTGAAACATATAAGATATGCAATACAACTGTAAGTAAACAAACCCACCTTAACCAATATCATTTCTTGCTGGAAAACAAACGGCCCATAATAGAGTCAATTTTGAGATCAAGGATCTCAAGAGTGGCTCCATTATGGCAGACCAAGTCAGTGAGTTGAGAGGTTACACGCGTAAGTCTCTCAATCTGAGCCTGTAAGGAGAGAATTTTAAGATCTTGCTCCTGGATATGGTGACCCAGCTCCTGAAAGGCATCCTCAATGAATTGGGCAAATCTTGGAGTGAATGTAGATGCCGGATCAGATGTGGAAGAGGATGGTTGAGAGGAGTAAGAGGGTTTAGGCTGGCGAAGCTTAAGGCTGTCCATAGAAAAAGAATAGTATCTAGCACCAGGTATTTCATAGGAAAGGTCAATCCCATAGTTAGTGCTTAGGTAATAACAGATGATATTACCATAGTGCAGGCTCCTATGAGAAGGAAGTTTCCTAAAAATGTTGCGGCAGCCAGCAAGCTCATGAAAGATAATACCAACAGTATCAAGAACCCTACCCTTCAGCAGATAGTAGACAGCAGATTGATGGACATTAGTCCAATCACTCTTGTGTTCACAAATTTGGATCAGGCATTCTTGTAGAATTCTGCCTAGGGTTTTGGCATGATCACTGCAGGTAGACAGTTTCTTAACTTTGCCAGCTAAATGCCTCTTTACACCAGGAGGGTTGAAGGAAAGATCAAAGCCAAGAGTTGATTCAATATCAGAGAGAGAACTTGATTCAACTTGAAGATCAGTGACAGTGATAAGATCAGTAGGAGTGCTGAAAC
>JAEMOT010002570.1:648325-669687 GCA_019297695.1 Apostasia ramifera | reverse complement strand
GAACCAAAGCTGAGCAAACCTACAAACCTCCACTAGGGAGATAGAAAGGAAGTAAAGGTTTTGCTAGACTAGCTAGCTTACAATACAATGCATATACAAGAATCAATATTACAATGAGGCACTCTATGCATATGCAAATAAGCCAAGGGTCAACTCGAATAAATCCGAAGAGGCTAGCATAAAACAGTGAGCAAGATGATTTAAGAAATATCACTCAATGTAAGCCTTCAACAGGAAGAACAAGAGGTAAAACAGAAATTTGAGGAATCTTAATGAGTAATAACTTCAGGAAGCAAGATTCACATCAAACTAAAAATCAAAATGCAGCAATATGAATTTTGAGAAGCAAGAAACAAAATTAGAACCAGAAATTTCAGCTTCTTTCCACTTGAGAAACACCACAATCTCCTTCTTTAAAGTCTCCTTCAAAATATTTTGCAAGTATGGCTTTGGGAGATCAAAAACCAGATGAGAGCTTGAGAGGAGAAGGTGAGTTACTTTTCTCCAAAAACAGAATGCAGAAAACAAAAACAGTGTTGGAGAAAATCTTATTGGAGAAGAAAAATGCATGGGCTTAAGAATGCAAAAAATATTTCCGTTGGAAGGAGAGAGAAGAAAACAGCCCACTTTGTCCTTTAGTGATTGTTGGCTTATAGCACTAAGCTAACATGTAGGGGATAAAGACAAGTGAATTAATAATAAAAAAAGATTAATGGAAGCATGCCTCAATATTTTACATGGTGGCCATCATAGCAAATTTGGCTTTTAAGAAGAAACGGTAGGCTGCAGGAAATCAAAACACAAGCCAAGAATTCATGGGATTAAACAAAACCAAGTTACAAAGAGAAAGAATGATGGCTCTTGATTTGGATTGATGTGGCTCATGCAACCTTTTGGAAAATATATGGGTATTAACCAATAGGTTATATGTTGCCATATACCAAAATAGAGGAACAATTAATGACCATGTAGGGAACTATTATAGGCATGAGATTGTGTTAAGCTAAAACAACTTTTAACCTAATATATGATAAGTATTAAACTTTGAGTTAAGCTTCAAACTCAAATCAATAGATTGAGTGAGCTACACTCTTAATTCAAATTACTTAATCATGAATAAGTTGAAAGAGATTTTCACTTAAACAACCAAACACGATAAATACGAAAGAGAATAAGGTTTTCTTAACTAGAAAATTAAAAGGAAAAACTCGAGTAAAAACTTTGGCAAATATGCACATGCTTACATAATAGTCCTAGAAAAGAAAACAATAAAAATTCCAGTGAGATCCATCTTTTCTCTGGACTTTAATTTGGACTCAATCCTCATATGAGATAATGCAACCTGTTAACACACTAAACAAGAGGATTAGTCTATAACAACTAAATTAACTGTTGTCATCAAAATCAAAGGGTTCAACAGATATGATTCCAAGCTCAAAATTATGAAACCCCCGAGGTCAGCCCATGCCTTAAGTACAAACATCGAACACGATATTTCAGACGCCCCAAGTCCTTTTGGCATTGGGTCAGATAATACCTCTTAGGAGAAATTTCTCCTGTTATCATTGCTTCCTTCTTATGCGGATTTGTGAAGTTCAAAGTTCAAGTTAGGAACATTCTATACAACTCAAAGACCTTTATTATTAACTAGTTATGAGGGATTTTCTCATAGTCACAATCAGAATGTCTCAAACCTCATACAAAAGTACCTGTTCATTTCATACACATCAGAATAAAATAGGTATGCAAGACAAAATAAGCTTTCTATTCATTCATTTTCAAAATTACAAACAATTGAGGTTACAATTCACTCATCTTACAAGGAAAGTGGGTTAGCCTTCATTGATCCCATCCAAAAGATCGAACACCTGATAGATGAGGTCGTCAGTTAAGTCAAAACTCTCCTCCCTGTAAGTAGGATCAGCAGCTAGGCAAGGAAAGGGATCCACTTTCCCAAGGTCAGAGGCAATAATTTTGCCCCCTTGGATCAAAGTGGAGGCCAATTCTTCCCATGCTCGCTTGATCCCTTCTAACCTTTTCTTTTTATAAGGTAAGCTTGTTTTGTAGGCTTTCACAGCTGCTGCAGACCTCTCCGCAACAACGGTCTCCTGGTCTCCAGCAACCTTATCCATCTTCTCTCGCAGAGCCTTATTATTAGCCTTCAGCGCACCCATTGCAGATTTATAGAACTGTAAACTCCTCTTGCAGCTTAGCCTTCTCCTCCTGAACGGCGTCAAGTTGAGAAAACTTCACGGCAAGCTGCACTCTCAAGGCCTCAATTTCTTCATCCCTTTGATGAAGTTGGCGTCCTTGTTCTAGTACTTGCTCCTCTATCCTCAAGGCCCTATTCATAGCCAACGGCAAGCGAGCAAGAATCTGCAATAAAAACAGAGTTAGCTCATGAGAACAAACAGGGGAGAAGGCCTGAGAGAGAATCCTTATCGTAGCTACCCTGTTGGCGAAGCCTGAGTAGAGCTCTAGCGTCGAGGTCCTCTCCAACTTCTCCTCCAAACCTTTTGACACCAGGCCGCTTCCTAGGGCCAGACCTACTTCCCCTCGGTAGATGCCGCCTTGGTTCGCGGACGGCAGGGAGACGACTGTCAATCTTCTCTCGTCCCCTTTCGTTCTCACCGCCATTCTTGTGCCCTCGTCCCCGAAGATAACGGCGAAGTTAGTGCTGTAGGGGGGCTCTATGCTTCGCTGCCAGTCATGTTCTCCCCCGGCAGCAAAGCCTTCCTCCTCCACACTTTTCGCATTCTTAGATAGGAGCTTTGGGCTCGTGCTCTCGGAGGGGCCCCTTTTCTTCTTGGGAACGTCGCTGAGAATCAAATCCAGGCAAGGTCCCTCCGTCCTCTCCTTTTCTTGGCCTCCATCGGCCTTATTCCCTTCCTCCTTTTCCCCTATAACAATCCCTTTGACACCCTTAGGGATTGTCTGAGGCTTGGCGGCTGACACAGGTCCCTTCCCCTTTCCCGTGTACCCCAGCTTAGCCAAAGTTTTTCTGTCGTCTGTGGCATCCTCAGGAAAGGATACGACATCGACAGCAGTTCCGCCGCAGACCAGCTCCGAAATCTCTATCTCCTCTTCCTCCTCCACCTCAGAAATCTCTTTACTGAGCTGGGTGGCAGGAGGTTGCCCCCTCCTGACCCTCTTCATCAGAACCGTACCGGGAGGTGGAATGACTTCCTTGAAAATGGCATACCCCAATGCCTTGGCGTGCAAGGATATATCGTTCCTCACATGTCTGAGGAAGTCCTTCAGGGGCCAACTCTGCCCCTTCGGCCTCTCTAGATTTTTTTGGGTGTCTTGCCCAGCCATCCACTTGGCGTCACCGACGAATTCAGGGAGGCATGTGCCGGGCTTCAAGGGGATTCCTAAATTCCCTTTGACAAAGAAGTAGTAGTCCCTCCAGTCCGAGTGGGAACTACTTGCCCCTGAAAACATTGTCTTCCTCGTCTTTGACCGCAGGGCCAGACATCCTTCGTACCCTGGCACCGCCATCCAGCTTAACAAGATCCTGAACAGCGTCAGGGCCCACGGTATCCCCTGAGCCTGCAGCAGTTTCAGGAAGGAATACACGTAGGCAACGGCGTTACGGGAGAGTTGCGTCAGGACGATCTGAAATGAGGTCAGGATTTCCCTGAACTCCGGTTGCGACGGCAACATTAGACCATACTCCACCTGCGCCCGGTATACGCATACCGCTCCTTCAGGGGGACTGTTTGATCGGAAATCGACGGTAGGGGGGATGACCATTAGTCTAGGGTTCCCTCTAAACCCTCTGGTAATGTTGAGCAACTCGTGCTCCATCAGGAGACTCTCCTGATAGCTGGTATCCTTATGGAACTGATCGGCCAGCTCGGCCCACTCAATCTCTCCTGCACCCATGGCTTGATTTTGCAACATACGGGGCGAAGATTTCTTTTTCTTTCTTAGGGTTTGGAGACAGACAAGTACTCCGGTTTCTCCTTGGGAAAGCCTTTTATGGGAAACAGCTGTGACCTTTCGTCTTCTGGCCGTCTGATTTTATCGATCAGTACGCAGACGCAATCAGACCGCCCATATCTTCTGACAAGTTCAGAATTCGAAGCGGCGCACAGTTATCGAAGCGTTGCTTCCCCCCATTTCGTCATACGTCGTGCACGATAGTTCATAATCATGCGCAATGTTTTGAAACGGCATTCTATTCCTTGTTCTCTTTGCTATTATCGTTCGATGTTTTATAATCGTGCATGAGGATAGTAACTTTCCTTTTTAACTTAGAATTTGTCATTGGTTTTATACTTTCACATTTATGAATTCTTCTCTCTCTTTTCTAACCCCGTGGTACCTGTCTCAAACACGAAAGAAAAGATAAACACAAACAGAATTCATTCAGAACAAATTTTTGAAAGAAAAAATGTATTTCATTAATGATAAAACTTGCTACAATTTTATTTTCTCTATTCTTTTACATGTTTCTCTCATGAGTACAGGAAAAACAAAGAAAATACAAGACTTCAGAACTTAGACACCTAGTGTAATAGTATCAACCTCAAGCATGAGGGAACCCCCCTCTCTAAGACCAATCTATTACACTCCTCACAACAGGAAGCAGATCGCCCGGGAGCTACTAGGACTCCTCTCCTCAACTATGGTCCCTTCAAATATAATGTTGATGATGAGACAGAGTTAGGAGAGGACGGAGGCAAGTCACTTCTGGCTCCCTGGCTGATCCTGCTGCTGGACTTCGGGGGGAGCACTCCGGCCTAGCCATCTGGCCTCGAGAGGAGTAATTTGGCCCTCTTTAGGACTCCTGCGTAGAGGAGACAGATGATATCCCCAGCCAACGCAGGACCTTGCTGGAGGAACCTCCTATGGGCAGTGGCTTTTAGCATCGAAGAACCTGTCTGGTCCCTTAGGACCACAGAAGGGAAGAACAGCGAGACTTCTGATATTCTCCTAATTTAAGATACTTACATCAACCAATGTCTGCAAGAGAACGTCAAAAGCTGCCTGATTCTTCACGTGGTGACCCACCGGTGAGGCACTGACGATATTCACCGCCCTCCTCACCGCTTCTTCCAGATCCTCCATACGTCATCCACGCCATCCAGAGCTATTCTCCACCAAGGCCCGCAGGGAGTGAACTTCAGACTTGAGCAACTCCTCCCGGCGGCGAGTTTCGGAGGCCACCTCCTTCGCCCTCGACAATACCTCCCTGGCCTTTGCAACCTCATCCCTTAGCCAGCTTCTTTCTTCTTTCAAAGCCTCCTTCTCATCATATAACTCCTTTATCCTTTTTTGGAGATCTTTGACATGAGCAGAATGGGCTTGGTTCACATCCGATAGGCTGCGGTGGAACTCTCCCCTCGGAGCCTCACTCTTAGTTACTCAGAGCCAGGGAAGCTAACTTGTCTTCCAGTTTATACAACTTCCCTAGCTCCTCCCTATGATCATTTTTGGAGCGCTTCGTGACTTGCAACAAAGGGCTCTCCAGCTCTTCTATTTTTCGAAGATGGCAAGCCTCCTCTTCCTCTTTACCCTTCAGAGATTTTACTACCTCCAAAACCTTGGAGGTGCTCCCCAGGATCTCCTCCTCCCTCCCTCCTTATCTCGAACAACCTTTCTCCCAATACACTCCATGTCCCTTCAATGCCAAGGGCGATATTGGAGGCAACTGGAGGGACCCTCTCCTTCTCCTTAATCACTTCCTCCATCTTGCCTCCTGGCCCTTCAATGTCAAGGGCGACTTCAGGAGCAACCTGGGAGGGCACCTCTTTCTTCCCTTAGTCGCCTCCTCTATCTTACTGCCCTCCTCCTTTTTTCCCTTTTCTTCCTTTTCCTCGACATTTCGGAGATTCGCTGGAAGAAAAGAAGGGAAGAGGGGCTTCCTTTTCTTCTCAGAAGGAGGGATTAATATACCAGGAGGGGCGGGACCGCAAATCTTGAGGGGTGTCTTCTTCACACCCTCTGCAGAAGGAACCTCGAACCTAGGAAGGAACCGCTCAATCTATTCATCCTTGAGCAGGATCTTCCTAGGCGCTAGTTTTTTCCCCGCAACCATCTCACTCACCAAGATCACCTCTTTCGGCTCTTTAGCCTTCAGAGGCGGCTTGACGGGAGAATCAGATACATTCACCACTTCTGTGGCCTCTGCACCTGCTAGCTCCTGCACAGACTCCAGCGTCTGCGCCAGCACCGCAGCTCCCACTCCTACGCCTTGGAGCGCTTCAACAGGCCCCACCGTCGACGGTTTCGGCGACCCTTCAGATGGTTCCAGTAGCCTCCTCTTCTCAGGAGGAGGGGCGTCAACAGGAAGACCGCTGGCTCTCTTCTTTGAGAAGCTTGATAAAGTCACCCACTTCTTCCTCTCCACCATCTCTCTGACGATTTACTCTCTCTCACAGAAATTTTCAGGGGCCAGAGGAAGAAAATACGGATCGGCGGACACCGCCCCCATCTTATCCTAACAGGTCTCGGGCAGCGCGTCCACCATCGCGACGGTTCGCATTCCAGGACCCATATCAATATTCGCGCCCTGACAATGCGGGGGGCTGATGTTAACACGTGGTTCCAACGCTACATTCCTACCATACACGTGGCGCCTAACTGACATTTAGCTTTTATTTACTTACTAATCCATCTATCTGTTCTCACAGGTTTCTGACCCCGATCAAACCTCGGACACGAGGGTTCAATCAAACCTCGGACACAAGGGGTCAACCAAGCCTCGTCCACGACAAGCCAGGACCATCCCTGATAATGTCAATAACGATATTACAAAGCGGTGCCTGTCACAATCAGCTTGGCCCAACAGCGTCGTTCCCCGTACAAGGTCTTCTTTCCAAGACACGCAAATCAAGGGTCCACATGCCCCAGCTGTCACGGATCCCCAGAAGTAGTACCAATATTAAAAGTTAGCATCCTCCTTTTGCGGCTTTTGGTCCCTCCGACGGCCGACAAGCAGCGCGAGCTCAGAGCTTGTTCACCTCCTTCCCCTAGAAAACCAGGACAAAGTTATGCAATCCATCGCCTACAAATGCCTCTGAACAGTCTTCAAGCAGGAGATTTGGCATAAAACATCCAGGATCAACAGATCAGAGAAGGAGGACTCGCCCCAAGAAGAGTGAAATCCCTCCTCTATCACCTATTGTAAAGTAGGAGCTTGAGAACAAGAAAAGCTCTCTCTTTCTCCTTTTTTCTCTCTCTTTCTCTTGTAAGCTCTTTGTATTAGCCTTCACGACTATCTTTTTCCATTAGTGAAACTTCTTCGCTAACCGCTCGGTGGACGTAGGGGATTTCCTCCCTGAACCACCTTAAATTGTTATGTGCTTTTCTGGATGCCCCGAACTATCTTTCTCTTAAACCTCAACCATCAAGCTTACCTCTCTGCGCACCGCCGTCTCTCAGAACTCTCTCTTTTTTGGTGTTCCTTGAGATCCCCTACATCCTACGTCAACACCAACCGAACTAAAAGTCAGACTTTAGTGATTCATACTCATATTAGACTTCGTGAAAGAATTTTAGATTTGTCATACATTCATCAAGCTAATAGCAATTCTTTGATCAAATCCAATCTCCCCAAGCAAGTTCCAATGAATCAAGAAGCACTCTCTAATAAAAACATTTTTAAACAATAAAAAAGATGAAGAAGAGAAAGATCTGATCTCACCTAAAGTAATTCATGATGGCATCCTTCACATGGAATACGTTGTTGATAGAATGCAGGGAATATCTCGAAAGCTTATCAATCATCTTCTCCATCTCCTCCCCTCCAGGAAGGAGATGCAATCTTTTACATCGAAGAAAAAAGAGCATTCAGACTCACGTTGTAATATCTCGTGACCCAAATATAGAGGTCACTTCTCAAGGAGAAAATATTGGATTCGGAGAACTCGCTATGTCAACTTTTCGTATACCAATTAAATAGCGACAGCTGACAGAAGGCGGGCCCACTGCAGCTAGGCGCTATGATCAATGAGCTTGTTATAGGCATAAAGGTACTTGTTATAAGCATAAATATACTCGTTATAAGTATAAATATATATATGTGCTTGTTATTACAATTATAAGCATAAATGTGCTTGTTATAAGCATAAATATATATAAATGTGCTTGTTATTAGAATAAAAAGCACATTTATATATATTTATGCTTATAACAAGCACCTTTATACCTATAATAAATACATTTATGCCTATAATAAGCATAGTTATGTCTATAACAAGTACCTTTATGCTTATAACAAGCACATTGATCATAGCGCCTAGCTGCAGTGGGCCCGCCCTCTGCCAGCTGTCGCCATTTAATTGGTATACGAAAAGTTGACGTGGCGAGCTCTCCGAACCCAATATTTTCTCCTTCTCAGGACCACTCTAATTTAAATATATTTAATCACAAAGTTCTCATCATTGATCTTACAATTTTAATTGTGGGCGTCTTTACATCTTGACGTCGTATATTTGCTTATATTGCTCAGTATCTTTCTCTTTTCAATACAAGACAATTTATTCTCGTGCTCCTTTCTCGCTAACCTAAAAGACTACTAGAAATATATGGCCCTCTGTCATTCTAAAAGCGAAGCTCATGATCAGAAGCTTCTCTACCCCCAACCTACGGGCTACTTCTCATTCTCTTCAATCAGAATTGTGAATGGTAAGCTAAACACTCCCCAATCCTGCTAGGGATTAAGTTTCTATGGAGAGAGAGGAGCTGCAGTAGAGGTAATCGTACCTGAAAGGGGAGAGAACGGAGACCCATTGTGGGAACTGGGGGCTTCTTCGAGGGCTATGAAGGTCTCACAGCGGCGGGGACAAGGGGAGCAGTAGGCGTAGAGGAAGAGGCAGCATCCGGCATTGTTGGCGTTGGGGGTGAAGGGGAAGGTGCAATTGACGACGACGACGACGGTGTAGACACGGCCGAAGAGGGTGATAGAACCCACTCGCACTTAAACCATGGATTGCCCTAGGAATGGATGGGCTCGAATGCGAGCCCCCAAAATGGCGCTGCCGTACGGCCGGACCAACTGAGGAGGAGGATGAAAGATTTTTCTTGGGGAAGGGAGAATAGGGGAGAGGAGGAGATGGGGATCATGGGGCCAGAGGAAGAGGAGAGAAGGGATTCGTAGGGTTGGAGGTGATGGATGGCGATGTCGAGGGAGAGAGAGAGAGAGAGAGCTGAAATGGTGGCCTAGATCAAGGATCAATTAACAGTATAGAAAGTGTGGAGATTAGGAGCGTCCTGCAAGAGCAGATGACAAAAATTATTTGGGAGAGGCATGCCCCCCACCCAAGTAAAATCGCCAGAGGAAGCGAGATGGGCTAAGAAGTCTGAAGCCCCATTGGCATTTCTGCAAAGGTGAGACATGGTATAGAGCGAAAAATCAAAGAGATGATTAGCAATCTGTTGAGCAATAAAGTCCATCTCAGCTTTGGCATTGCGCTTTTCAGTGTTGCTAGCATAGGTAATAAGGTCAAGCATCTCCGTAGAATCGCTCTCGAGTCATATGCCCTTGACCCCTTTTACCTTGCTTCGCCAAGAGGTAGCAGCTTTCACACCCTCCCAAGCAGCCAATAACTCGGCTTTGAGAATAGAGTCTGTAAGGGTCCTGCGACCACCCGCTTCCCACACCTGGCCATAGCTATCTCGAATGAGATAACCCACACCACAATGAGAGAGAGAGAGAGGAGGCGGACCACGAAAGGCTTGGCCTCAAGCCAGCGGAAGGGAAGAAGAGTGGTGGCGGTGGCCGCCCCCGCTGCTCCGCCGTCCTCCTTCCTCATGTCCGGCGATGTTCTTCTCATCTCTCGGCTCCAATCCCCCGAAAGCTTACGTCCGGCAAGATATTTAATGATAATAAATAAAAAGTAAGATAAATAAAATAAATAAAAAATAATAAGAAATTTTATTACGAGTTTTGAAAAGAATATTATTTTTTAATTTTTTAAAAATAGTAAAATATCGTTTCAATCATGAACTGCAGTAGGTCAATTTTAATTTAATTTTAATTTTATAACATTGCCTATGAGTGCTGTATATCATTTTTCATTTGAATAACTTTCAGCAAAGTTTTATTAAAATTTGAATTAAGTTATAGATTTTATATTTTATATACATAAATTACAAAATTATATATATTTTTTTATAATTGAATGTATAATAATAATAATATGTATCTAGATAAAAAATTATTGAGTTGACGAAGTGATGGTACAGAGTTGTTAACAATCTAATCTCCAGGTTCAAGATTAAATTGAAAGTTTTTGATTTTATTTTTATTCGATCTAAAAAATAAATAATAATAGTTGGATCCGAGCTAGATCTAGCTTATTTGGTATTAATTCTAGCTTGATCCGAGTCAAAGTCAATCACACTTTCGATAAATTTTTAATCTTTTAACCTATATATAAATGTGTTTATTTATTCAATCAACTTAAATTACAGTTATTCGTCTTCATCTGCAATAATAACAACAACTAAGTCTTTATTCAACTAGGTGAAGTGGGCTGGTCCTTCGTGTTAATATAATATTTAAAAATAAAAATAAAAAATAATTTACAATAAATATAGTTTTAATAAAGTTACGTAGGAAATTCTAATAAAATTTTTGATTAAATTATTGCAAAAAATTAATATACTAAACTTAGTTACATGTATGTTTCTATATATATTCTTTTTTATCGATTTAATTTCGAGTCAATCTTAATTTAATCTTATGTTGGCTTAAGATTGAATTAATAGGAGTTTAAAGCCATAAAAATGACTCGTTAGTCGGCTCGCTTGAAGTGAGTCAAGTTCAATTAGACTCAAATTTTAATTTAACTTTGGAAAGATCTTTGATCTTCGAGCAAAATTAATAGCTTCAAATGCATCTACGTGGTTTGGTCTTCTCTACGAAAAATTATTGAGTTTCAGCTATTATGGGGAGTGGGAGTTGATCATTATCTTATCGTTGTATTAATTTTTTTACTTTGTATGAATATTTTTAATTTTGTAAGAGTATTTTATTTTGTTTGTTTATATATTCAAAGTAAAAAAAATGTTAATACAAAATAAAAAGAAAAAATCATGTAAAATATAAAAAATTATCAAACAAAAAATAATATTTTATATGGATAATTTTATAATTTATTTTTTATTTTGTATATTCTTTTTTTAACTTCATGAATGTGTAAAACACTCTTTCAATCTTTTTTAAAAAAATATTCATATAAAAATACTTGAAATGGCGAGATAAACGATACAAAATAATATTTTCTCACTATTACGTGCATGGTATAACTCAAGCCCTACAAACCAACAGAGAGTATTGGCCCCTCTAAAATTGAGTATTGAATAGAATCTAATAATGTTTTCTTCTCTGTAGGAGTTCTTCGTGTCACATGCCACACAATCGAGATGAACTGATTTTGGATCAAATAATACTATTTGGAGGTAATCGGTGAGAAAAATTATAGTGTCAAGAGGTAAAATAAAATTAGAAAAAAGTTAAAATCCAAATCAGCTATGACGTCGATTCAAGGATTCTACTTCCTTCAATCTAGAAGCTCACCAAGAATAAAACTAAATTGTAGATATGCTAGCAAAGAACGAAGACTCGGGTTTTAAAAACAACAGCAAGTCTTAGATCTTCTAAGCTCTAACGAGTCCTAGTGATTTAACACAATTGCACGACAAACACATATAAATTAACGACGATTTTCATGGACGGATCCAAACACCAAAAATCTCAGAATTGAGGAACCTAATTGATTAATAGTTTAGGACCTAGACGTCAAATCTTCGGAATCCCAAAATAATTAACCCTTCAATATAAACACAAATATAAGGTAGCATCAAAATTTCTTTACCTTTTATTTTTTATTTTATTTTATGGGATTTTTACTATATATATATATATATATATATATGATGCTTTTAAGAACATCACGCGACGATCACTCCCCACCCTCTTCAGCCACCAGTATCACAATAGAGGTTACAGATTTCCTAATAAGAAATGGCCTCTCATCCCACAATTATAATACTAGCTGTTGTGCCTTCGATTATTCCTATTCACAGTAATCTATATTGATCCTGACGAGCACCCCCTGATTACCATGGCTATTTTATGATCTACCAATTTCAGACTTTAAGAAGTTTCTTCTACTCTTTTTGTACCCTTTCATGTTGTAGAGAACTCCTTATTTATCTTTAATTAAACTTTAGATATTTGTTTATCCCAAATCTCTTAATTTATCACTATACTCTCCAATTCTAAGTATTGGCTCTTTCACCCTTCCACAAGTGGTCATAACAATGCCTTTATAGTCTGTGACCTCATCTCAATATTGATGATAGCAATTTGAGGATCTAATTTAAATTTTCTTCACAAAGAAATTTAATTTCAGAGAAGTGCTCACTCACAGTCATGTCATGTTGTGAAATCAATAAGAGCTCATTATCTAAACATAGCAACTTTGCATTGTTCAATGTTTTTGCAATCTTGAGGTGCTAGAGGAAGTCGTCTTCCACATTCAACAAGAACGCACAATGCCTTACTAATTTTGATCTAACTCTTTTTCATCTATGGATGGTGCGGTGTTGTTGCCGCTGACAGCCGCTGACAGCCGCTGACAATATCCCAAAACCCTGACCCGATAGATACAATTGCCGATGGATGCTCCAATTGTTACTATTGAAATTATTGAGACGCAACTTGCAAAATTTGCCATAGTTCTTTGATTGTGTGCCTAGTACTACACCAAGTAAACCTAATCTCAAACCAATCGATTTCACAATTTTAGGATTTGCACTAACAAAATCTTTCAAATACCTGACCAAAATCTAATAACTCAACAAACAATGATCCCCAAACAATATTGTCGTGTACCGCAATCTTCAATCAGTTTCACATGCTATGATCCTCAATCGCCTTTAAAAGCCTCTATGAGCATAATCTCTAGATGCCAGCTCTAAAACTAATTGTCGAATAAAAGAAGATGAAAAAATAGAACTACAATAAAGATGCAAAATGCACTCAGTCACATACACTCTTCACTCACACTTAAAGTCAACTCAAAACTTTGCCCTTATTTGGCAACAGACTACAACAACAACAACAACTAAGCCTTAATCCCACTAGGTGGGGTCGGCTACATGAATCTTTTGTTTCCATTGCGCTCTATCAGTTACCAAATTCTTATCTAAATTTAAGTAACTAAGATCACACCTTATAGTTTCTTGTCATGTCTTCTTTGGTCTCCCTCTTTCTCTTTGTACATGGGCAAAATCCAATAACTCAATTTTTCTAACTGGAGCTTCAATCGGCCTACGATTTAGATGTCCAAACATCTAAGCCGACTTTCTCTAAGTTTATCCTCAATTGGTGCAACACCAAATTTCTTTCGGATATACTCATTTCTCATTCTATCCTTTCGTGTATATCCACACATCCACCTTAACATCCTCATTTCTGCAACATTTATTTTATTTGTATGTTTCCTCTTTGCAGGCCAGCATACTTATTTGACAACAAACTAAAAAACATAATTTATTTTAAATATGATCAAAATTTTATTTTTTTTTTTTAATTTAAAAATTATTTTATATCTCATTCTACACAAATTCAAACATTAAACAATCACTTTATTTCACATCTAATATAATTTTTAACATAACTAACTCATCTTATTTCATATCATACACATTTTTCTAAAAAATTTCACAATTTTTTTAAATTATTTTTTTACTCCTCCAACCAAACAGAGCCTTTGGACCATTATTTAAAGGTATCCAATATTTTATCTAAAATATTTTATAATCTGTGATCACAAATTTTTTAAATCTTCCCTAAGATTCTACCATTTTTCATTAATTTAAAAAATACTTTAAGAGCTTCCACAAACTTCTACATAATTCTAACACTTTCACAAATTTTCCCTATCATTCTAAAACCTTCTAATTTATTCTCTTTTTTTTTTATATAACAAACCTTCTAGCATATCATAGTTCTAGGATTTTCACAACTCATGGAGTACTCTAGAAGATGGGAGAGAGAGGAGGTGCTTCTTTTAACAATGTGTGCAAACTAAATACTAAAATTTGGATTAACACATAACTACATGCCCATCATATGGCCCATTATCACCATCTCTTCAATAAATTCACAATACAAAGATTATATTCACGGTTACAGTCACAGAATAGTGAATAATAAAAAATGATAATAACAAAAAATGAGATTAAACTGTAACGAAAGATAAAATTATCAGAATATAAATATTTGAAATATAAATGAAGTGCTACATCAAATGATTTTCCAATCTATTTCTTCAGATATCAATATCCATTTCTGATGGAAGAACTAATTAGGCACAGCCCAAGGAAGAACTACTAAGAAGCAATCTATATTCACAGCTAAATAAATCATTCAATCACTGAAAAAATGACAAAAAGGAAGCATGTTAATGCCAACAATAAATGAGAAACAAAACTTATACCTAGTCTTCTATATCATAATCTGATCAAAGGCTGATAATTTCAGCTCTCTCCTGCTTTCATAATCATCTAGGACCAAACTCTAGATTCTCCCACTTGAATGGAACCAATCCGATTTTCGGATTCATGATGTGTGGTACTCCACGACAAAACAAACAGACACAAACACAGACAGCAGCAACTACGAGCAGTGGGTATGCATAAAGATGCCGGAGAAGGCCATGCTTGCGAGCCATTCTCGTGAATAGCCTTTTCTCAACAACGGCGCATCGAGCGCATGAATTTAAGCTTAACTTAGTACTCTGCGACTCGACAGATATCGTTATCTGCCCGTTCTTCCTATCACCAAGTTTTCTAGCTACCAAGCAGTTGTATGAGTGGTTATTCCTTACTGAAGCGTAAGTGAATGGAGTTTGGCCGTTTTCATCCTTCAATGATTCCCAGCAACTCAGCGCAATCTGCTATGGTTTCAGAAGCAAAACAGATAAATAAGGATTTCATCAAAAAAACAAGTAAACAGATAATAAGGATATGATAACAACAGACAAATAAATAAATAGAGCAATTTCATACAATCCCCTGATATCTCATTGATATTACATACAAACAAAACTATTAGAAGACTTGCCTCTTGTGGGTCATTAGTTAGCTCATCTACAATTCCTTCTGAGTTTTGCATAGATGCAGCAAGATGCAAGGGTGTGAATCCACCTGGGTCTGATAGATTTGGAGGAAAGAGGTAAATTTTCAAGTTACTGGGGCTGGGTTGAAGAGAGTAATGGAGAAGCAAATGAATCATTTTCTGGCACTTGCGCTCCACAGCTCGGCTCAAGAGCTGTACTGCTGATAACATCCCAAGCGACTCATGCATAAAGCCACCATCTTTTAAACTTACCTCCACTAAGATGTCTAGCAGTGTTCTTGTTAAAACCAACCAATCTCGCTCAACCGCAAAGATTAGAAGGAACTTGAAACGAGAAGCAGAGAAATGGGTAAGAAGAGCATTAGAAGAATCATTTTTCTTCTGAAACAGCCATCCGAGCTCATTTAGAAAGTGTATGGCATCCTTTATTTGCTTATCTTCTACAAACTCCGACTCAAGGATTCTTAGCTCTTGACAGATTTCATAATTGGTAATAATTAGTGGAAAGCTATTCCCTTTGAAACCATTTTCAACCTACAAGAGTATCAATAGATCACATCAACCATGCAAGGACCGCAAAACTTCGGATGATGGAAAAGAAATTACCTCAATAAAACAGCGACCAACGGAACTTGGAGATCCTACACAAACATCAAAGCTTTCGAAGCTACAATCATTTTGTGTAGTACCCGTATAATCCGAAGAACTAAGAACTTCCTTGGTTGTGTAGCCTCCTTTGTATGTACAATGAATTCTTTAGAAAAGCACTACTTTAGAATGCCACTAATACTCTATCATAAATTCTAATGGATGAATTGATTTTCCCATACCTTGTCCCAGGAAATTGAAGATTACGGCCCTTTAGAAGAATTGTGGTTTTACATCCACTCACAATGGCAAATGGAGTGACAGATATCAGCTCGGGAGCCGACGATGTCCTCCACACCCAAATTTTACCTGCACACACTCAGTTGTTTAATATAACAAACTTAGTGGGTGTTTGGATCAATGTAATTGTGATGTTATGTAATATTATTCGGAGAAAATAATTATTTGAATTAATGACAAGTCGGGCAGACTCGGCGACGCGGGTGGCCGAGTCGGCAGCCCGCCACCTGACTCGGCGAGTCGCGTCGCCGAGTCGGGCTGACTCAGCCACCCAACTCGCCCGAGTCGCGTCGCCGAGTCGGGCTGACTCGGCCACTCGACTCGCTCGAGTCGGGCTGACTCGGCCACCCGACTCGCTCGAGTCGGGCTGACTCAGCCACTCGGCTATATCCCTCATTCCAACTAACTTAAGGTCCTAAAAGCTTAAGCTTGTAGGTAGCCAAAATAATTTTATATTTTTATACATCCCCTCATATGCAAGCAATGAAAGTCGGAATGAGAGAGACAAGGATCTAACTCTATGATAGGGAAGATGGGGCAAAGCGATTTTAAGGTTAAATTACATTTAGATCTTTGAAGTTCGATAATCATCAACACTTTTACCATAATATAATAATAATGAAATAAAAATAACAATAATTGCTAGATAAACATCAAAAAACATTTGAACAAAACACCCCCTTAGGCAGTTTTGAAGATACTATGAATGAAATGTATAGCTAAGCTTGCATAAGTATACCATTTCTATGAGAAGCCATTTGTCTGTTTGTCTGCACCAAGAACTTCCCATTTCGCCAAAATCCCGATTTGGAATGATTAACAAGTGAAGAAACCTCGCGCAGGAAATTCCCCTCCAGCTGCAGTAAATGCATAAATGCTAATTACATATACAAAGCTACTGAAATTCAGAAATTCATGAAGTTGAAATAGTAGCAGAGCTCACTTGTTCCCAATCTTTAGCAAGCATGCACAAATATATTGATAACACGACACATCCAGGTCGAATGTAACTCTCCATTTCTGATGGTCTGTTAGATAGCCAATCCAATATCTGAAAGATGGTGAAAACTTCATCATCGAATAAAGTTTATATATATATACACACACACACACACACACACATACATACACACATGACTAAGCATATTTTTTGAAAAAAAAGTCATTTATATTAATGCCACAAGAAACAATGCTATTTTCGCCCAAAACACCTAAACCAAGTATTTACATATATAAAACTTTTTGATATATCCATCTTCTTTCTCTAGTGCCATAAACATCTAGTACCCATCAAATGTAAGTGCAAATGATAAAGTGGTTAGAGAATGACACACAAAGGGAGGTTAAATTGTAAGAGAATGACACACAAAGGGAGGTTAAATTGTAATTTGAATCACTTTAGATGTGATGCATGTACATCTAAATTCTAAAGGTGTTTAATAAATAGCTAACATTTTTGTGGTATGTACATAAATTTCTCAAAAAGAAGTTCTACCTCAGCTCGAATGGCACCAGGAATGTTGCTTGGATCTTTATCAAAAAGCTTAAAAATTATGCGGCCCGTTCGCTCCTGTAGTATATATCATCTCAAATCAGCAAAGGAGTTACAGCAGAAAAACAATGGAGAAGTGCCATGGAAATCTAAAACCATTACCTGATCAGCAGAATTTGAAGAAGAAGGTGAGTGATCTGAACCAGAGGATGAAGTATAGACTGTTGGAAGCGCAACATCCTGCACGCCACCATAACCATTCTGCGCAATCGAATCTTTGAAAAGATCCAGTGGTTCCCTACGCCGAAAACTTGCACTACCACAATGTGCTGGACTTCCATCTATTTCGAATTGGGCTTTCTTCATTTCAGAATTGAGCCGCAAATTTTGCATAACAGGTGGGGAAGATGAAGGGGTTGTATCAGACGTTGGGTTGCTGCTCTCGGAGGAGAGATATTTCTCAGGAGAGCTTGATTTTGCAGCACAATTATCCTCCTCAGAGCTAAACAATTGCAATGTTAAATTTGAATCAACATCATGAATCGGTTGTTTCAAAGATCCAGTAAAAGGTTGAAAAGCTGAAGCCCTTCCTGCTACTTCAGCTGAAGGAAACAATTGCATCACAGGTTCTGTAGGAGCCATACTAAACTTACCATCTGTATCACCATCACTCTTTAACCCTGACTGAACTCGCAACAAAGACACAACCGAATTGTTTCTTGATGAGCAGGAAGGATTTTTACTTGCTTTTGATGACCATTCCATGGGAGCTTTTTGGGATATTTGAGTTTCATTTAGGTCCAATACCACTTTTTCTGGCAACTTGAACATTATGTTTGAGCAAGGCAAAGTCTTTATTTTACTAAAAATTTGGATTAGCTCATCTCTATTTGGTATAGATGGGCCAGCACAAAAGTGATCTTGTCCAATAGCTGATGTTACAGATACCAAAAGGATACTTTAGATCTCAAGTAGAAGGAAACTAAACATCACAAGCAATATAACCATTTTTACCTTGTGCTTGCGCATATTTATTTATGAAATTGACAAAATCCAAGTTAGCATTTCCATTGTTTGCATTATCTTGGATGGGTGGTGAATGGGAGGGCATATCTTCCAGTTGAGTCTTCCTTCTTCGTCGATTATGCCCAGCAAGGCGGCGCCTACAACTTCTTTTACCCTCGTCAAACTCTGAAAGCAGATGAAATCTGAATTGCACATAATCAACACGAATAAAACTCAGCCCAAATAAGAATTCATTGATCTAATGATCTAAGGATATACATAAGCACTACGCCAAATCACAGAACTTACATTACACAAGTACAAATACGTAAATATTGCATTTTACTCTTCTATCATCTATGGCAAGTTTTACAATTATAATTGAGTTACTTCTAACCTAGGTTAGGATGAAAGATATCAGACAATTCATAGATATCAAAAACTTTACATATACAACACATGAGGTAAGAAAAAGAAAACTCCTTTAAGAATATGCCAGCAAGACTAAAGCCATTACATTGAAACTTTCAGTGCATTGATTTTTTGTAATGTAAATTTTTCAATTTCGATAATTAACATACATATTTATACTAATATAGAGTGGTGAATGTGATTCAATACCTGCTACACTGTTGACAAAACCTCTGAATCTGCTTCCCAACGTTTGCCTTGCTTGCCTTGCTATGATGCTCACAAACCTTGTGGCGCCGATGATAATCCTTTCCAGCGGAAAGATCAGCATTGCAATCATCAACTTGACAAACCGGATGGCTTCCGGCAGCTGGCGATCCTGACCGGATCTTTTTGCTAGGCCGGGGATCCACCATAGGGTAAACCGCCCCACCAAGCTTCAAAGTTAAGCTATGGGCATCTTCGTCTTCTTCTCCTTCTCCAACCTTCTTCCCCTCTACTTCACCGGTGACATCATGAACGTCGTGGGATCCAACTTGGGCATTTTCCACGGGCTTTGCTAAGAACCCAACACTGTCCCAATCCCAAACGTTTGGGTTCCAATTAGGGTTAGGGTTAGGGTTCTGCCGCAGGACGCCGGTGCTCTTCCAGTGGACATCCCGCTTCCTCGCTGCCGGCAAAGCGTTGCAGCACCGGCGGGGAAGCGACGGCTGAAGGAAAATGGGAGAGGTGAGCGGCGAGCCAATTTCTCCCTCCATCTCTTCGAATATAATGAACTCAAACCCCTTTTTAAGTGAGAAATTCCAATTTCTTCAAGGTTTCAATCCATCGTAGGAATCGTGATCTTCATTTGCTTTTACAAACAAAACCTAAAGATGTTATTAACAAAAGAAAAGTACCATTTGTGAGGCTTGAAGCTCGCTGGCGATGGAATAAAAATCAAATATTGAATGCTTCGTTCTGGCTTCTCTGAAGGACACATATAGGATTAGATTGAGAGAAGAAGCAAGGACCAATTAATGGAGGTTCTATTTATTACCTCTATCAACTTTCATCTCTCTCCTTCAACATTCCTTGAAAATCAAAGCTCCAGCCCATATCTCCGGCGGCTGCCACCCCGGCCGGGCACCGCCTCCTCCGGGCGCCTCTGTTTTTGTCACGGTTCTGCAAAACATCCGAAAGGAAGAACGAACCATAGATTCATAAGAAGAATAAGCGAAAACATTACTCATTTTAACTTCTGCAAATGCTTTACTCATTTTAACTTCTGCAAATGCTTTACGGGAATCAGGAAAATAATTTAAGACTCAAAAAGACCCACAGATTCCAAACGAAATTGACTAGACCGTGAAAAAGAAATTCTCTAACCTTTCCCAAGAACTCAATAAAGACTCCTCCTTTCTCTCCCTCTAATTCTTCCCGTCGACGACTAGCCGGCAACTCTCCTCTCCGGCGACGGTGGAGCCCAGCAAGCAGAAGCGAGAAAAGACCCGTCGAAAGAGAAAAAGGGCAGAGGAATCTCTCTCTCCGGCGCGTGCGCATGCCCTTCGTGCTCTTCTCCGGTTTGGCAACAGAAAAGCGCACGTTTGTTCACCGAAATCACCCGAGGAGGTTCAGACGCCTCAAATTACGAAAACACCCTTGCATTAATAAATAATACCATAAAAGATGAAGGAAAAAATAATCAATTTACAATTTCCTTAATGACATATTAGTTTGCCGTATTAAAAAAAAGAATGTGATATTAAGACCTGGGACTAATTATCATATAAAAAACTCAAATTTTTTATTTTTATAATATACATAATATATATACATGAAATAATATAAAACTTAAAAAAAATATTTATAATGAAAAATCAATCAACTAAAAAATCATCTAAATTTTAATTAATGCGAATTAAATATAATTAACATCGTAATTAAATCAATATTGTTAACGACTTACTGCTAAAATAAAGAAGAACTTAAACTTGTTGTCAACTTACTTTTAATTTTAAATTATAGTTTTTTATTACAAATTTTTTATTTAGGTAGATAAATTCTTCGATTATATATCAAGTTTTGAGTTGTTATCGATGTCAATTTTGAATAAAATTGTAATTTATATATAGAAATATCATTTGAATGTAGAAATTAATATATAACAATTATATATTTAAAAAATATTATATAAATAATAATTTCAGTCTATTTCATTTTAATCAATTCAAATTTAAATTAAGTAAAATAAAACAATTCTCTTCTCTAGCATCACAATTAATTTACTTGCCCTTTTTATTTTTCCTGCCGCTGATAATTTTCTTTCGTATTTTTTATTTCATATTTCTCAATTTATTTTCTTAATTTTCTTTTCATTTTTTAATGATTTAATTTCAGAATTTTATAACTGGTCACATGATAGTGGTGACATCCATTTGACAGACACTATTTGGACTCTATCAAGTTTTTAAAATAAATAAA
>JAEMOT010002570.1:630278-648031 GCA_019297695.1 Apostasia ramifera | reverse complement strand
TATATATATATATATATATATATATATATATATATGCGAAAGGATCTACTAAAATGTTTTCTTTTAATAATAAAACTATATGAAATAGTCACAAGAGCTCGGGGACTAAAACGCAATTTAACCTATTAGGCTTAATCACGTTTTAATTAAGGTTAAATCCCGTTACCTGACTTTCCCGTCTGCGAAGGAGGAAGGGGGACACGTGGCGCTTTTCGGTGCTGTGGAAGCGACAGGACAGCTGGAGTTTTTCTTAATTATAATATTCAAATTTATTTTAAAAATAATTAACTACATGCTACCTCATTTAATTTTATTTATACATTACTCATCTATTCTTAATTAATTACACTATACACACTCAAAATATTATAAAATCTTACATACACGCACTTTAATTTATTTTTATTATAATGAGTAATCATAACTTTCTAATAACCTAACTATAGTTAGATTACAAAAAATCTTAATCATTCGTCATATTATTTTAAGAATATTTAAATATATTTTGAGTGTAAATTCTAAAATATTGATATTTAAATAGTGGCAAGGGAAAGAGATATCTGTGATGTGAATTAATTTTAGGACAAATCAGCGCTTTAGTGTGGCATTCAGAAAGAAAAAAATATATAACATTAAGCATAAAAATATAATTTTAATGATTTACTAACGAAATATTTTTTTTTCAAATAAATTTTGATCGAGTTTTAACTCAAGTGTATGAATATAAGATTTATAATATTTTGAGTGTGTATAGCATAATTAATTAAGAATGGACGGGGAACGCATAAATAAAGCTAAATAGTATGACATATACGTAATTATTCTCTTTTTTTAGTAAATAAGATCAAATAAAAATAAAAATAAATTAAGGCCGATGACGTGGCAGACCCGTACGGAATCCGGATGCTTTGTTCATGCATCATTGGTTTCGAGCCGTCCGTTGTCCAGATGCAGAGTCGGTCGTACGGCATTGTGGGCCCAAGTTGGACCTGATTGGTGCCGGCGATCCGCTGTCTGGTCATGATACCTTTTCTGCCATACTGACCAATAGGTGAAGAGGGGAAATTAAATAAAGGATAAATATATTTTGGAAAGTTGGTATTGAATTAATTTAAGTTATTATTTTACTAAATTATTTAATAAATCAGAACTTATATTATAATTGATGAACTTAGTAAGACTGTATAATAAGATTTTTTTTAAAAAAAATATTAGTATTTAGATGTTTTTAGTGAAGTGAATAATAATTTTAGGGCAAATTTCACTCAGGTCCCTGAGTTTAAGGATTATTATCACACAAGTCCACGTTTTTAAAATTATATCTTCGGGGTTCCTGGATTTTCAAAAATTATCATTTGAGTCCCTTTTTTAANGCGCCGCCTCCGGCGGACTCAGGCAGCTTCGACGGCCGCGCGGCGCGCCGCCAGACTATCGGCATACAATTTATATATACAAACTATCTGAGTTGACTCTTTCTAAGTTTAACCTCAATTGAGGCTACTCTGACCTTCTTAAGGATATAATTATTTATTATTCTATCCTTTTGCATATACCCATACATCTATCTTAGCATCTTCATTTAATTCCTTCTTATATTGATGTAATTGATTCTTACATTCATGATACTAATGGAGATCATCATACTAATATTTGTAAGTATGAAGCTATTTTTTGTACTAGATTCTGTGAGTAAACTCGATCTTCGACGAATATCTATTTTCGTATGTACAATAACTAACAAGTATTAAGAGAATAATTCTAAGTAAAAGCACACACACATGCACAACAGAACAGTTCTATATAGATACGTCAAGAAAAGATTTTGAGATTTTTTACATAAATATGTAATTTTAACTAAAAAAATTTTTTTTGAGGCAAAATGATGCTGCTAGTTCTCTTTATAATAAAATGTACTTAAGCTACAACAGTCTTAAGATGGTACATCACCTCATAGTATTTCCTTCCTGATAAAATGCATAATTTTATGTGTCAAATTACAATTGACTTTACTTTTCTTAATATTACCCAAAACAAGTTATGTAGATATAATACAAGTGAGCCCTGTTTGTTTGGCCGTTAAAAATTAATTTGGTTTAATTTTAATCAGGCATATCACATCACATAAAATTAAATATTAAAAATTAATTTTATTTCACATTCTACACACATTACTAAAATAATAACTAACTTATATCACATTCCTCATATATCTCAACATAATAACTAACTTTATTTCACATTAGTCACAATTTTCAATAAAAAAATATCTCTATTCAAATTTAATTTTAACCTTGTTAAATTTAACTTTACAAATAAACAGACACGTGATGGCCCCAAATTATCAAAGAAATGCATATAATCAATTATTTCATATTAGTAGTCCAACAATAAGTCGAGGATTTATATATAAATAATGATTCTTATTCATTAGCCAAAAAAGAACTAATAGGTATCTATTCACTAGCCTATTGAGATAATTTATGCTTATGATATTTCTCTTCTAACAAAATTTATGATTGGCCTTAATTATTTAGTTGGAAAGTTACTTTTTGAACAAGAGAAAAAAATATTTTATTTTATGAATTTAATGAAAAAAATTATTTTAATATTAAGAGATACGTAAGATATGCAATAAAATTAATTCTAATATTAAAATTTATATTGAATGTAAAATAAAATTAATTTTTAAGATTAAAATTTGTGTTGAAGCTCAAAAAATATACGAACCAAACGAAGCCACGTCAGATAATCGGCTCTTATTTTTTTCAAAAAAAAAAATTTAACTTTTTTTTGGTAAAAAAGATAAATGTTTACCATAGTAGCTCTGGTGGCAATTTTGGTAAAAATTGAATTTGAACTTTATTTTATTCAAAATTGGTTTGATTTTCTTGTGATATTATGTTAACTCATTCAAAATTTAGCCAATTTAACTCGGAGTTAACTCGTTACTCCTATGAACATGCATATTCAAAATCTTTCGTGTTATATTTAAAATATCTTCTATATATAAATAGGATATGATACTTTGCAAAATAAGTTAAACTATAAATACACGAGTAATATATATATATATATATATATATATATATATTATATCTAGGCCCTTCTCGACTAAACTGCGAGAAATTCTTGCATTCAGATAGAGCACTATTTGCACGTCAATTGGGGCATGTCGCGTCGGCTGGTGCGCTCTCATTAGCTAAATAAATTTTTTTTATTTAGTTTGACCAAACAAAATATTAGAAAAATAAAAGATTGTAATCAGCAAATTCTATTCTACCTTATCCACTAATTTGAAAAATAATATAAAACTATATAAATATATATATATATATATACTGTTCATTCTATTAAATTCTAAGCTGCCTTGAAAAAATATAATTATCTTTTAGTAGAATTATATATAAAAAATTCAGTTTAGATGGTACCAAATAATTCAAATATTGAGGTATCTATTAATCTGTTTTGGAGTAGGAACAAGCATTAAAATGATTGAAACTGAAAAGTCGAACCGACCCAAGTTTGCTACGGTTTAGTATCTTGTGAACTTAATTATGATTTGAATAGTCCAATTTGGTTACTCGAATTGGGTTTAATTTCGTGTTTTGTAAGATTGAACCGACTAATGAACCAAATAACATGTTAAGATCATTTGTTTGGGCTCATTTGAGATGTTTTCTGAGCTTATTGCCTACGAATCTTGTGTTTTTGAGTTTCGAATTCGTGAAATGACGGTGCCTTTTCTTTTTATTTCATTTTAATAACACTTGTGCAATCTATGGCTCTAAGGTCGATTGTAGAAGTGATGAACCAAATGAAGCGAATAAAATTCAATCGATTTATTTCACAATTTACAATCTCGTTCGGTCAGTTTGATTTCATGAACAGGAAAACCGAAACAAGATTTTCCAAAGGGACCATCAATGATTTCTCATTTTCCAAGTCAGAGGGCCATCCCATGAAATTAATGAACTAAGCAATGGGAAATGCATGATATTAGATTACTATTCTACGAGTTTGTGTTTGATCAGTCCGTTTGAAAAGTGCTAAAGCTTTTGTATTGCACGAAAAATTTTTAGATTTGGAACATCAAATCATTCGGCACCCACTCACAGAGCGCCATGTGTGCACGACCCTAGTCGAAGCCCGCACGAGGTGCCTGATGAATGGGCCTGAACAATGCACGCACCGAACACAAAAAATGTCTCGTATTGCACCACATGCCATACATTTTTAAGTTATATTAAGCTGAAGTTTGGCCCTAAAGGTGCTTCTGAACTAGTAGAATTTAGTTGTACTAAATTTATTTCAACTTAAAATTGAGAATAAATAACATGCCATTAATGCAAACCCATTTCTAAGTAGAAACTGAATGAGAGATCCTTCACCAAACAATATATATACAAGTATTCAGAGATCTGATGCTGTAAAATTATCGAAAAAATGACATAAATGGACTTATCTAACATAAATCTGACATAAAAACATTTATTTCCTTTTCATCAATAAATCACTATCCTCCTGTCTTCTATTTCAATGTGACATATACTTTTCAGTCTTCTTCTCTATCAAATCAGCTTCTCATTTTGTTCTGTTTTCTTCTTATTCACATCAGCCCTTCACTTGAAGACACAACTCTAACTACTAAGGGACTGGTCACCCTTGCATCCTCTGACTTCCATGATAAAGACCCAAAAACATAATCCTTTGAAGGGACTTCAACTCTGAAATTCACTGTAAATCTCAGCTTCTCACCATATCTACTGAATACAAGGAACTTGGGAATCACTGTTACATTGATGCCACTAGGAGGATGCACAACAGATCTGTAAATGCTCCTGGGATTCCCTACATTTGTCACAGTTCTTTCGATCGAGATGCTGTTCTTCAGCTCAGGCACCGTGATTGATGGGTAATTCAGATTCGAAGCAGAAGGGGACGGTTGAATGCATACACTCTTGTCTCCTGTAATTTGCTGCAAGGAATTGTCATCATAGCCTATGGAGCACAGAAAGGCCTTGTAATCAGAAGGCTGGGCATCATATATGAGGCCTGGAGTCAGAATATTGGCCGGAACTGGAAAGCCAGAACCATAGCTGAAGGGGTCTGCCTTCTTTCCTTTCGGTTCTTCAGAAATGGGTCTGCCGTTTTTGTTTAATGTGGTAGCTGCAATTTGGTGTTCAGCTTTCATGGTTTGCAGTTCATTTGAGGTGGAAATTCCATGCATATGGGCGATATTAAACTTTTTTGTTTACATTTTACCCATCCAAATCACAGAATTTACATTGTATAGACTTAAAGCATGTAAATAGAATGAAGCATGTAAATAGAATGATTTAAACAGGAAAGTTAAAGGTTGACATGCTCTTTAAAAAAGGAATATTCTAATTCTTCCCTATTACAGTAGTGATGCTGGGATTACACATGAAATATTATCTCACATTAGTAGTCAACAATAAGGTATGGCACGTAATATATAAGTCATGGACCTAACCTGTTAACCTAGGTTTTTAGGTTAAATGGTATCAATTCAATTGGGGATTGAGCCCAACTTAGCTCCACCTGTTATTTTTCCCCCAACATGCAGTATTGATCTTCAAAAAACACATGGTGCAAAGCTGATAGTTCTGCTGAGATCAAATGGTTTATGCAAGTTGTGCTCCTATGGCCTTTGCTATCTTTGACTATATTTGAGCACGAAATCCAAGAAATTGTGGCCTGGGGTAATTGAGTGGGCTCTTTATGTATATATAACTGATTAGTTAAAATGACCAATGAATAAGGAAAGAGCAATGTGGATGGATTCTCATATGAGGGAGTGATTGTTAGGAGTGCATATGAAGCACTATCCCACATTAGTACTCAACATGTTGTGATAATATGAAAGCAACCATCTTAATTAGCCTAGGTTTTGGGTTAAATGATGTCTATTCACTTATGTATTAAACTCTACTTTGTCCCCATGGTATTTTTCTCCTAACATAAAATGCATTATTCAAACTTAATGTGTGATGTGAGTTTTCAAGATTGATGAACGAACGGTCTCTTCTTCCATACTTAGAGGGTTAAAAATAATTCAACAATAATAATGCAAGTACCGTGGTAGATAACTGAAGTGTATAAAATGCAAAATTTATGTTTTTTGATCGTATGCTGTAGAATTCTATGATTCAATCCATTTTCGCAAATCCAGTTATAGGGAAACATTTGAATTTAAAATACTCGGAATTGATCATCTTGTGTTTGCTTTCCCTATTCACCATTAGAAATTGGGGGCGAACTGTCATTCTAATTGAATACCTTGGGATAAGTTTACCGAATCATATAAAAATTTGTGTTGCTTTAAAATAACCTCAGCGTGGCCTTGGACATAGGAGAAGTTTACCGAATCATATAAAATTTGTGTTGCTTTTTCTTCCTCTATCTCTTTTTAAATCACTTCCTATGATACCCAAGAGGACATCTATTCATGCATTCATGTAAAAGCAAATGAGTTTGCAAATTAGGAGTATCCTATAATGAACCATCATTCTAATACTGTGACTTCATGAGGTTAAAGTAATTAACTAGATCAAATCCAACTATTTGATCATTTTTTACCTGTTGTCATTATAGCAGACTTGATAGCAGCAGGAGACCAGCTGGGGTACACAGCTTTGATCAAGGCCACCAGTCCAGTTATATGAGGACAAGACATTGAAGTTCCAGAAAGTATGTTAAACTTCATCTTCTTATTTGCCGGAGACCAAGCTGCCAATATATTCAGTCCAGGAGCCATGATATCAGGCTGCAAAGCACATTCATGATATCAGACAACAATGTGAAAATTCTTATATATAGTACTAACAGAGCCCAAGATTTTTTCTTTCTTCACCTTTAAAATCTCAGGCGTCAGAGAATTGGGCCCTCTAGAAGAGAATGCCGCAACTTGGGGTGCCGTTCGAGATCCCAACACTGTCTTCGTCGGTAAAATAAGCGATGATGGTCTCCTAAAATAATTTCAGGGAACGCCAATCGTTTTTAAAAGTCAGTGCATCAAGAAGAGTGAGGATAAGAAGAACCTAAAAGACAGAATGAAGAGGAAGAATTCATGGGACATAATATTTAATTCATTTCATTAAAATCTGCATGCTACTAAATAGTGATGGCTTTTATGGAGATTGCGTTGCAAGAGAGATGAAAAATTCTAGGGATAATTACCTACATGCCACACCATTTAGCTTTATTTATGCATCACTCATCCATTCTTAGTTAATTACGCTATGTACACTCAAAACATTATAAAATCTTACATACATACACTTGAGTTAAAACTCAATCAAAATCATTTGAAAAAAAAAATATTTTGTTAGTAAATTATTAAAATTACATTTTTACCCTTAATAGTACATATTTTTTTCTTCCTCAATGCCACACTAAAGCGCTGATTTGTCCTAAAATCAATTCACGTTGCGGATGTCTCCTTCCCTTACCACCACCTAAATATCAAGATTTTAGGATTTTCACTTAAAATATATTTAAATATCCTTAAAATAATATGATGAATGACTCAGATTTTTGGTAACCTAACTATAGTTAGATTATTGAAAATTTATGATTACTCATTATAATGAAAACAAGTTAAAGTTTATGTATGTAAGATTTTGTAATGTTTTGAGTGTGCATAGCGTAATTAACTAAGAATGGATGAGTAATGCATAAATAAAGCTAAATGGTGTGTCATGTAGGTAATTATCCCAAAATTCTAATATTTTGCTAAAATGACAAGGAAAAAAGATCAAAAGAGCATCATCATTAGTATTCGCTTATCTCAACGATTTGCAATTGGCTACAAACCATATTTCACCAACTAATCATGCATAATGCAACCTGTGCTATCAACTGTAGCTCGTATAAATTTTTTTTTTGTGCAATAGTTGTGTAACGAAAATGCTATCGACTCGTCTAGTAGTTGGTAGGGTCACCAAATTAATGTTAATACACAAGCATTGACACCTTCCTACCTAGAAGCCTAGGCCAATGTATAAGGGCCAACACTTCTATATCAGTATCTCAAACTTTTTATTGATAATTCAATGTAGGACAATTCTTATATTTATCCCAGCAAATGATTCCCTTTTCTACACACTGTTTATGTCTATATCCTATATCTTATCTTCGCTATATTCTACTTTTATAAACACATCTATCTTAAAATGTTTCATTTCAATAACATTGAGTTCTGATGCTTGTGGTTTATTTATTACCTATGTTCTGATACATATGATAAAGCTGGCTTAATTGAGGCGCTTCTCCATTTGAGTCACACAACTTCAATCTATCTGTGATGCCCTCATTTATATAACCATTTCTCTAATATAATAAAATTAAGATGCCTAAAATTATTACTGCTAGAGATAACTTTAACAAGATTCATCCTCAGTTTCTAGCATATCCACTTATACAAACCTTGTTTGGTTGACATAAGAGAGAATTTTGTCACCATTTTCTACTCCAACAGTTGCCGCAGGAATGATGAATGACACAGCAACATCATCTTCATTTTCACTAATCAGAATCAACCCCACCCCACCAGCTTTCTTCACCACCAAGCTCTTCTCAAGTCTTGATTCAGAAGAGCTCTCAGAATGCTTGCAGATTAGAACCTTCCCT
The DNA here is from genome assembly GCA_019297695.1 of Apostasia ramifera. Taxonomy (NCBI): domain Eukaryota; kingdom Viridiplantae; phylum Streptophyta; class Magnoliopsida; order Asparagales; family Orchidaceae; genus Apostasia; species Apostasia ramifera. The sequence continues at coordinate 639,379 of JAEMOT010002570.1, read as the reverse complement.
CTAGCCTTTGTTCTATTCAAGGAACTCTCCAAGCAGTAGCTGAGCAGATAAATGAACAAAAAATAGCTTTACTGTGTTACATCTCAAGCAGTTCAACAAAAATCACAGGATGATAATTTGTCTTCTAACCTTGATTGATAAGGAGTAAAATATCCAGCATTTGCCTCTGATGCTGCGATAGTTTGAACAGATGAGTTCATCTCAATAGTATTCAGGCTTACTCCCTGCTACATGCAATGCAGAAAGGTTTAGAAGCAATTAAACAAAAATTTCATCAGGAGAAAAAGATATTACCGCTAATTTTACTTCATTCCCAAGTTTGATATCAGTGACAAAATCTCTGTCTGTGGAGCTTGCTGCCACTGTGAACAACCATGGGGCAAGATTAGTGGCAGATCCTCTTGTCGTCCCAACATTGCCAGCAGATGAAACAACAACGATTCCTTTGCTAACAGCATGGAATGAGCCAATTGAGATTGCATCATTAAAGTAATCTCCCTGAGGGGATTCAGGACCCAGAGATATCGAAATTATATCGACGCCATCTTTGATGGCATCATCAAAGGCAGCTAGCAGGTCAGCATCATAGCAGCCAGAATCCCAACAGGCCTTGTAGACTGCGATCCTAGCCATGGGAGCACCTCCTCTAGCTCCTCCATCAGCTAGACCATTATAGTTCATATCATTCACATAGCTCCCAGCTGCAGTGGAGGCAGTGTGGCTGCCATGCCCAGAACTGTCCCTTGGAGACTTGAAGTTCACATTTTTCACGGAGTTTACAGGTGATTCAGCCATTTCTTCCTCGGCTTCATAGCCACCAAGATAGTATCTTGCTCCTATCACCTTTCTGCCATAGGATAATGATTTGAAATCTACTCAGGTGCGTAGAGTGTGTTTCTTATAAATATGTGAACTATTACATACATTTTTGAAAATACATTTCTTAAACGAAATCCATGTGTGTCCTGGTAGGCAATGAGTTTGATGCACGATCCATGTAAGAAATGCATCACGTGTATATTTAGAAAATACAAGAACGGCATGCCGGTATTTCTATAATGAGTTTTATTTGGGAATTATGTTAATCCCTAGTAAACAATGAACATAAAAGTTCAAGCTTTTAAGTTGTGGCACAAAAATACCCTACTTCATATACAAGCTAATATAGCTTTGCAACATGGATTCAATGATGATTTTATTATGATGATTATATTAAATCTTTGGAACCAACACACTTAAAAAGCTTACGCTAGTAGATTATACGAATAATTCTATATCCTTGCATACTCTCTTAAATGCAAACTCGTTTCCCTAAACGAATTGGATACAATACCTCGCAGAATCCCTTTATTTTCCACCATATGTAAGAAATAGGCAAGCAACCAAGGATGACAGCTTTATTTGAGACCTCTAGCTCTAATAATATACTAAATTCTAGTAACGAATTGACTTAAAAGCATGTAGGTTATTGACCAAGAATTGCTTTGTTCATGATCTATGACGAACCGAAGCTTGCCTGCAGCGCCGATTAATTATAGAAGAGTTCTTGTTCTTTTCTGTAATGCTAAAAATAATTGGAGGACACTAGGTTCTAAGTTGAGCCGTTTGGCTTTGATAGCGTGTTGAACCTCGGGCACAAGCTCATTCGTCTTGCAGCATGGATGCAACACAGAACATTTTCTTTTCTGCCTCATGCTACAAACAATTGAGAGAGGAGGCTTCAACAATAGATCTATGGAACTATTGTGGGTTATGGCTGAAGTATAAATTTATATTCCAAATTCAATGGTGATGATTATGATCTTGTTTTCGAGACTAACTTATTGCATGAGGAGTTTGAGAACGAGTCCCCAGCTTCGCACACTCCTCTCCACCTCGAGGGCACAGGCGGCATCCCTTCATCAGTGAAGCAGAGCGATTCTGGCCATATTCCTGAAATTTTTATAACAATGTGTTACTGCATCAGTATTAGTATCCATGTTCTGTGAATAACAAGATCTTAAGGAGAAAACTCTAGTGATTAAATTTGAAAAGAAAGATCTGACATATGGGACACCTGCAGACTTACAGGGAAGAAAACATGGAGAATCATGACTTAATAGACAAAAAGTAAATATATAAAAATAGAAAGGAGTAATGAACTGGGTAATTTCACAGCTTTCTGACAAGAATATAATTAAAACAATTAGCAGCCCTTCACCCACTCATTCAGCAAAATCATCCAAGCTTCCAAGCTGTCTAACAGACAACAGGCTGGAGAATCTTCTGCCACTCCACATGATATGCTTCATGGCTGCATAACAGAAGAAATCAAACTGAAGTTGGGTCCACATTGACCCGATTTTGAGCAAGTTTTGGGCTCAACTTGAATTTGAACATTCCAATTTCGAGTTCGAATTTGATTTTAGCCAACTAAAGATTTAATCGACTTCAACTGGAGAATCCACTGCCACATTTAATCGATTTCAAGTTACATTTGAGTCAATGGTACTAATAAAAGAAAGGGGAAAACCCTTTACACATGGATCTACATTCTTTTTTTGTGCAAATAAACCGAAGCAGTGCTCTAAAAGAAAAGATGAGAGCTTCACCAGTGTCAATGAATCCGATGATAACGTTTTCCTGGTTCTTCGTGGAGAAGCCTGGAATCTCCATTGCAGCATCGGCATTGAGACCCATGAAATCCCATGAATGGGTTGTGTGCAGCCGCCTCTTCAGATTAGGGAACACCGAAACAACACCCGGCATCTCTGCAACTCCATGAAGAATCTATGAATAATCGAAATTTAAAGCTCGCGGTTTCACTCCAAAACAATGGATTCTCACCAGCCATCTTAAGGGCCTGTTCTTCCGTTAACTTCGCAGCGAACCCTCTGAAGCTATTGCCATAACTATAAACATGAGAAGCCCGGCCTTTCTCCTTGCTGTCAAATTAAACACCAAAAATCCCCCAATTCATCTTTTTTCTTCTCAAAATCGATTACTAAACAGGCTTAGACTGACCTTCCGCCATGAACCGCAGAGAGAATCTCCTCAGGGTCGCCTCTGTAGCTCTTGCTTCCCATATACACCACATAAACCTGAGAATTAGCGAAAGTTCTCAACTACCAAACCGAAAAAACCTCATACGAAATCATTAAGCAAACTTCAAACAAAACCCACCTGAGAGGATATGGATGACCTCGCTTCTGCTAGCAGAAGAGATAACCAAAGAATAATGGCGAAGGAACAGCGTCCGGCCATGAAACTGATACACACACACACACACACACACACACACAGAGAGAGAGAGAGGAACCACCAAATAACCAACAGGGGAGAGAAGGAATGAGGGGACCGTTATGGGTCTCCGCAAAAGAGAAGGAAAAGCGGAGGGGGAGAGGGATAAATGTGAAACAATGAGACCAATGGCACAAAGTTAATTGCTTGTCCTCCTCATCCACTCCCCCATTCAATAGAGATATAAAACAGGGCACCAAAAGCATTCTGTAACGGCAGGATTAGCGGTAGCGTGGGGGAAAAAGCCATCAAAAGCACCGTTTTTGAAATTATTCGACTTCATTTAATTCTCCCATTCCTCAATTTGAGAAATTATTGTTTTCACATGGAATAATCATTGAGTTTGGCCGACCGAATGATAAACCCGCCAATGTGATAGCCCGCTATTAGTTAACCAAATATTCAGGGAAAATTATTGCAGTCGTATAGCCTAACAAATAGATTTTGCAGCAGTCATTCGACGTGCAACACTTGCGTCTGGGTCCCACCATCGCGGCTCAACATACGTAGCAATTTTTATCACATATGTATCATAAAATATCTCATATGTAGCAAGTTTGTTTACATATGTATCATAATATATCTCATATATAGTAATTTTTATCACATAACAATTTTGGTGGACTATTATGATACATATGTGAGCAAACTTACTACGTATGAGATATATTATGATACATAGATGATAAAATCTGCTACATATAAGAAACTTTATAATACATATGTAATAAAAATTGCTACGTATACCGAGCCGTGATGGTGGACCCGCACGCAGGTGTCGCACGCCGAATAGCTGCGGCAAAATCAACGTATTAGACTGTCCAACTGCAATAAGTTCTCAATATTCAGTCGGCTAAATCCAAAAACTACTCATCCAGTCCCCTATCAGTCACACCACGCAGGTGAGCAGAGCTCACTGCACCACAACACGGTAAATAACGCATTCATTTTTTTGTAATATGAATTTTTTCTTATTTTATTTAGATATTTTATTTGTGTATATTTTCTATTCAATATAAATTTTTTTAGCTTAATATAAACATTTTTGTGCTAATATAAATCTTTTATTTAGCATGAATATACAAAATCAAAAAATTTATACCAAATACAAATATATCTATAGTAAATAAAAAGAAACATATATATTAAAGAAAATTCAAGAAAAAATGAATATCAAGCAAAAAAAAAAATGTCGTGAGGATGTCGTTTACTGTGTTACATATGTTAATAGGCAAGCAAACAAGTGATCTAAATAGGTGAATCAAACTCTGCTCGAGTTAAATAAACATGCTAATAACTGATCAATTGTCAATAACATCGACTCAAAATTAAATATTTTGTGTTGGATGTAAATCAAATCATTTCAATGTGTTTAATTATGATTTTAGATAAAAAAAATGCTGGTGAGGGACCTAATTAATTTACTGAACTACGTAAATTCAATAATAATAACACTTCTATTTGTAATATATTGATATTATACTTAAAAAATTATTAAAAATATATATTTATATTTAAATAATACTAATATTAGATTGCAAGCCAACTCCCTTAGTTCTGAAGAATTATTATTGGGATCGATGAATTTTAAAAAATAAATGTTTTTAATTAACTAATTAATAAAAAATTTTAAAAAAATAATTAATAAATTTAGTATAATTAAAAAAATTAACAAAAAGAGCTTTTTTTTCTGACTCCATTGAGACATCATTATATGCTAAAGGCTACTTCTGATTTTATTATTATTTTTAATTAAAATTTATTAATTATTTAAAAAAATCATTTTAATTTTATGATTTCTTACATAATAGATCTTCACATCGAACTTATATTTTCCCTAATATAATATTACTTTTAAATTTAAAATTAAAATAAATATTATTTCATCTCATTCTTTAATTATAAATTTCGTATATTATAAATTTTTAGTGAATTAAAAAATCTCAAAATACGATATCATTGTATGAAAAATATTTATATACGTCTTTCTTCTTTTTTATTTTCATTTGTTTTATCCTCATGTGCTTTTGAACTTAATTAAACATTCAGGTTTACATCCTGCCATGCATTAAATTTATACCAAAAATTTATTAAAAAAGACATGTAAAACATAAATAAAGATGCAAAAATCGATATTTTGGGAGCATCATAATATATTTTTATGTTCAACTTAAAATTTATAGTGAATTAAAATATTACAATATCATAATATATAAAATATATGCATCATCTCTACTTTCCTCTCCTAAGTGGTACAATATCACTAGCAGGTATATACAGATCTGGAGCTTGACATCGTCATAAGTGGAGTGCAAACGCATATGTATCATTACTGAGAGTTTTTTTTTCTTGTTCTCTGTTGATTGGTGGTGCCAAATGACCAACGTCAAATTAAGTCTCATGATAGTCAAAATGATAGTAAGTACTCAAATTATTGGGGTCGTACTATGATGTATAGTGGTGAGGACACAGATCAGCATCGAATTGAATGGCTAGAATGACATTATGTACTGAATCAAAATTCAAATTCAAAATAATTAGAGCTATTAGAGATTTTCATATTAGCTTTATTTAAATTTGATTTGATTTGATTTGATTCAGAACATATCTGGAAGATTTAGAGACACACCATATTTGGAGCTGATTTTATTTTATTGAAATAGAATTAGTTCCATATTTGTTTTTATTTATTTGGTATTTTATTTTCTGCATTTAATATTGTATTTTTAAATTTCTATATGGGATCTCTCTATATAAAAAGGTCGCTTTGTATTGTAAAAAAAGAGCATTTGATGAATGAAATTATGTTTGAGTTTTCTAAGAGCCTAGAATCGGGTTAAGGGATCGATANCCCGCGCGCCCGCCTGCGCCCGCCCGCGCACCATTTGCGCTGTCTCTCGGAACTCTCTCTCTCTCTCTCTCTTTCTCTCTTGGGACCACCTACTTTCCACGTCAACAATTTTGCATCGATAAATTTAATATTTTAAAATTTTAATATGATTTTTTGCAAATTTAGATATTTAAAATTAGGAATGCTTTGAAATTAAAATAAGAAATTTTGAAAATCTTAAAAAAAAAAGAAATTTGGAAATTAGACTGGGAAAAGAGGCGCACTTGCTAGTCTGGTGTGGCTGGGGGTCTTTAGTTAAATTCGTGTTTCGAGTAACTGTGATCTTTATCGTCATAACAGGCACATTTCATTAGCATAAATCTTTTTCAATAGTATGAACTTTTTTTCGTGTTGTGAGTGGTTATTATCTTTGTCGTCATAACAGGCACATTTCATTAATGAATCTTTTTAATCAGCCTGGTCTCTTCTTCGAGCACTGAGTCTAGAGATATCGTACTTTCATATTTTTGAAAAAGTGGATGATTCTTCGATTGTCATCTTGTTTATGCCCAGACTCTTCAACTAACCTCTTCACTCATAACATTTTTTCGTACCCTTTTGTTATTGATAGGTATTTAGTTTAGTCTGCAAAAATACTACACATTTTTGCAGCTTGGATTGCTATGATTCAACTCTTCTAATGAAGTCGATAAAATATCCTGAAATGGATGTTCAACTATCCTACATTAACGTAACCAAACTTCTTTAGCTTGCTTTTTTCGAAATTTAATGCTAACCTGCTTGTAGCCTAATACCCATTTCTCGAATTAGAGAGAAACCTTCGTAACTGACCGTTTGTGTTGGTGTGATTCAAATCTGAGCCGTTTTGATACTCAAACAGGCATCTTCTCCGCTAGTGGTTCTTGCACAATTGAGTTGAGATGTAGCCAAGGGCATCACATATAGTGTTGTGGATGCCACAATAATCGGTTTTAATAGTTGGATGCGGATGAGTCCATTGACTGAGATCATTTGACAAACGAGTGCACCTTCTCAATCAAGTATGGTTGAATACTGAAAATAGATATTGATCGAGTTTGAGTGGTTCGGAGGTCATCATCCGTCTTCATCCATTGAACTATGTGAATTTGAATTTGAGATGGGCACTTGTGTGATTCAAAGGAACGAGAATGATTCGAAGTAGCTAGAGCTAGACTCGACTCAAGCTCGCCTCGATCAACAGTTGATTTCGAACTACCTTAAACTTTAATTGAACCAAATCAAGCCGCCACAAAGTATTTAGAATTATTTTAAAAACAAAGGGAAAATTACATATATTTCACTAAAATTTAACTATTTTACATATTTGATATCTAATATTAAATATATAAAATGAATAGATTTTAATAATATGTATGTAAACTCACTACAATGCAATCTCAACTCAGCCATACCCCCAAATAGAACTGTTCACATATATTTTTATAAAAATAATAAACAGTTATAGTGTATAAATAATTTCTATTTCTAATATTTTGAATACATATAATTAACGAGGCCGAGTTCAATCTAAATTGATCTGATCCGATCATGAAATGAACTCAGCCCAATAAAACTACGAGCTATAAACTCGATTCGATCTATATATCGATTCAAATGTGGTGCAACTGTCGATCTTTGGACCAAATTCTCACCCCTAATAGTATTTTGAGTAACTTTTCCCTGAAAGAAATTGATAAAAAACCGTTAAAAATGACTCGCGTAAAACCTTAAAGTCGAACTCAAGAACAACCTTAAAAAATTAATAAAATTTAAAAACTCGGATATTAATTTTTAAAAATTTTGGATCTATTCGATACTAATCTTTTAACGGCAAAATCCTGCACGATACTTGCCCATGTGTACTATGAAAGACAAATATTTCCCTATCAACAGAACAGATACTCCAAAAACTATTTGTCTCGATGTTTTAATTATTTTTTTGTTATTTGTAGTAAAAAGTTTTCATTTTTTTGATAATAAAAAGCCGATCTATTACTCGAATATATTGAGTTCGAGTCCTTCTATAATCGTGATTTTAAGTTTCAGCCGCCGAGTTTTCGGATCGGCTTTGAAAGGGATCTATCCGTAAAGCTCGAACTAAAATTAAAAGATCACGAAACATTAAACAAGTTACAAATTTATTATTTTTAATGAAAAAATAATGTCTTTCATGAAGAATAAAGAAAAATGATGAAAAAAAATTGAGGCATTTACATACATACCCCCTTAATTCATCTTGAATTACATATTAAACTCCTTATTTTTAAATTTTACAACTCCACCCTTAAATCATCCAAAAATAACATATCTAGGCATTTCTCATGATTTTAAAAAAAAAAAATTATTGATTATAATTATTTGAATATTTATTACTAATAATAAGTATATATAAAATATTATGAACATATACAAAATATTATGTATATATAAAATATTATTTTTGAATGATTTAGAAGGTGAAGTTGTAAAATTAAAAAATAAGAGATTTAATATGTAATTCAACGTAAATTAAGGGGTATGTATGTAAATTTCTCAAAAAAATTTGTATGAAAATAATCATTAGTTTTTGTTTGCTGTTTTTCTCTTTTAAGGAGTGCAACTAAAGGAAGAGTTGGAGTTCACTTCAAATAGCTTGGCGTGCAGATAATGTCATGCATTATTTTATTTTATTTTATTTATTTTATCTACGAAGCTAACATTAAATTATATTAATAATTTGAAATCAAATGAAATTCAAAGACACACATAACCTAAAAGAGAAATTACATCCAAGTCCCCAAAATTATTGTCCTAATTATTATTACTTAAATTTTAGCCCCTACTTGGTTCATGCTTAAGTTGTGTATAATTATTTTTTTTAAAAAAAAAAAATAACTTATATAATTTTCAATACATCAACTATTTTTATTTAATATTCTCACAATTTACTAATTTTATTTCTTATCATATA
>JAEMOT010002570.1:579996-629291 GCA_019297695.1 Apostasia ramifera | reverse complement strand
TATATATATATATATATATATATATATATATTTGATAAAAAAATTGAAAAAATGATTATACCATGAACCAAACAAGTGATTAAGATTTGAATAAGCTGCAAATTGATTCCCACATTTGACATTTAATTCAAGTGTATCCATCCCATCGTTAATTTTCACCAACGCTCGCTTCTAAATTTTCAAACCGTAGAAATAAATAAAAAACAAGAGCGGAGTTCATAGCTATGTAAAGTGATGTATGAAAAGCCGACGGCGAATTACGAGCTTGGATATGAAGCAATAAGCCGTGGGCACGGAGGCCAACGGCATGTAACAAGCATCGACATAGTAGTTGTCGGTACGATAGGCTAGAGGGTGAATATATATATTAAAACCCAATACTCAAATATTACAAAAAATATATATATATATATATTACAATTTAAAAAACATAAATCTATATAATAATATCTTAAACTCAAAAAATTGAATATAATTTAAATCAATAACAATAAATAAAATAAATAATAATCACAAAATAACATAAAAATTAGATAATTTTAAATTTTAAATAATACAACAACTAATTAAATAAAATCAAATGCATCCTTCTCCCCTTTATAAATTATAAATAGATTTAAATGAATTATTCAACTACTTAAGCCTATAAACAAATTGTTTGACTAATGAAAATGAAATAGATTTTGGAAAGTAATTGGTTCAATGCCATCCTCATATTATATAATATTATTTAAAAAAAATTAAATACATTTACATATTATCTTTTAAATAACTATTTTATAATTTTTTAAAAAATTATTTAAAAATATTATCAAACAAAATAACTTGTTTTAAAACACCAAAACATAATATTAAAATAACATTAAATTAAATATCTCCTAAAATTAATACTCTAAAATAACATCAAAACATCTCTTAAAATTAACATCTATATAACCACCCTTATAATAATAGATGGAGATAGAATTAAATTAATTTTTAATAATCATATTTTAATAATTTAAAAATAACAGACATCTAAATAATATTAACATGAAAATTTAAAACCAAATATCCCTTAACTCAAATTTTCTAATAAAAAGCATATGCATACCACTGAATAGATTACATCAAAAAGAGAAAACCTAACAAGTTATGGGTATCAAAACTAATTAGAAATAAAGCCTCGTTTATTTCGAGTTTTTTTTTAACATAAAAAATTTATTTTATTTTTTAAATTTAACGAAAAAAAATTTTATTTTACTATTAAAAAATATATAAAATATGAAATAAAATTAATTTTTATAGTTAAAATTTGTGTTGAATAAAAAACTTACCTCGAACCAAACGAGGCATAAATTGTCAGAATTCTTTAATAAATGAACTTCGACACACCATCAAATAAATAAAATGAGCATAGATAAAACAGTTAAACACAAGAAATATTAATTACCATGAGCTTGGCAAATTCATATTTTATGTTGCATAATAATGCACATGCAATTCAAGGATCAAATAAAACTTTCACATACAGTAACCATGCACTAATATTGTAATATTCTCCAAGCTACAACACATGATATCAATATAAGAAAAACAAATTTAACATTTGCTTAAAAGCCTAAATAAAAACAAGCTTAAAACTCATTAAAAAAAGAGAGAGAATTACCTACGTACCACACCATTTCGCTTTATTTATGTATTACCCATCAATTCTTAGTTAATTACGCTACACACACTCAAAATATTATAAAATATTACATACACACATTTTCACTTGTTTTCATTATAATGAGCAATTATAATTTTTCAATAACCTAACTATAATTAAGTTACAAAAAATCTGAACCGTTCATCATATTATTTTAAAGATATTTAAATATATTTTGAGTGAAAATCTCAAAACTTTGATGTTTAGGTTGTAATAAGGGAAGAAAACATCCTCGATGTGAATTAATTGTAGGACAGATCAGCGCTTTAGTGTGACATCGAGGAAGAAAAAAAATATGTACTATTAAGGATAAAAATATAATTTTAATGATTTACTAACGAAATATTTTTTTTTTCAAATAAATTTTGACTAAATTTTAACTTAAGTGTGTGTATATAAAATTTTATAATATTGAGTATGCATAGCGTAATTAACTAAAAATGGATGAGTAACACATAAATAAAGTGAAATGATGTGGCATGCAAGTAATTATCCCTAAAAAAAAATATCAAATGACTTAGAGGTCTCTATAGTTTTCCTATAATTATACTTTGATTCATTTTTTTAAATATTTCATTTAATTATACGTAAGGACCTAATTGAAATTTAAAAAAATATGGACTAAAGTATAATTATTAGTAAACTGTGAAGACCTACACTAACTTGCCCAAGAAAAAATCCAACCAGTCATACTGATTTTTTAAAATTTAACATAGCCCAGACTAAATTGGCATGCTATTTTTATTTTTACAACATTATTTAAATAAATCATTTCTCCTAATAACAAAACATAACATCACAATAAATATTGAACAAAAAGGGCCCTTAATTAATTTCAACCAAATTTTCAAGTCTACTAAACATCTTGCCATAATTTCATTGAAAAGGAATATACCAAATGGAAGATCTACAAATATCAATTTGAGTTTCATTAGTCATGTAGGAGCATGCACCAAAATAGAATAATTCATCTATTGTAGAAGAATTAATACGTTATGTTAACCAAAAAAAATGTCATGCGCATCACATACTTAAACCAAGAAATAAGATTTGATAATTTAAATTAATTAGAATCAAATCAACTCTACTGAATAGAGCAACCCGTGGCCGAAGAAGGCGTGAAATGATCGCCGTGTGATATCCTAAGAGAAAGGAATCACTGAGGCAAAGTGCGACTCCTAATAGGCTTCCAGACTGATAAAAGGTAATGAGAGGGGAACAAAAATGAATCATCCAACATCAAAAAGAGGAGAGATTCTGAGCTGTATAAGTAGATAACGTGAAATCAAATAGTAGAGGCGTCTTTTAGGGCAAAACGTGAGGCTAATAATGAAAAACTTCACAATTAAGCGTGCCTAAACTGGAGTAGTGCTGGGATAGATGACCTCATGAAAAGTATTGAAGTCATGCAGTTCCTAAAATTAAAGCAAATAATATCTCTACATTTAGATCACGGGATGTTATACATTGAAACAACAAAAAGAGCCAAACAAAAGATAAAAACAATGCTAGGGCTGATATAATGCTCAAAATTCAAAATTTGATAATTACTTGACACTCCACAGTTCAAATTTTATTAAAAAAATGACATGAAAATAATATACAAATTTTTTTTATTTCACTCCTTGACATTATAATTTCCTCAATTTCATTTGAAAATTGTGATGATAGAATTGAGACATTCTGGTTTTCAAGCAAGTTCTCCACTGAACTAAAAGAACACCATGTAATATTTAAAGTTTTGGGTGATATCATGTGTGGATAAATGTCCCTATTGGAATTACACTTAATTTGATAGTTACTCATTCTAATTTTAACTGTAAATAAACTTAATAAAAAAAAAAAGATAAAACTTGAAATCAGATCAGTATATGCATATTTATTCCCACTACAAATGTGTTTATAGGATGACATCTTTACATATGTAAACAGAAGTATAAGAATGGAATTAAAACATACACACAAAAGTATACACATAAATATTTATATTCAATTAATATTGGGGGGGAAAACAGTGTAGTCCTTAGCTATATCTGATTTAATCTCTGTTTTTGAAATTCAACATAGTTTCTGCATCTTCAACGGTGCATAATATGTATAATGCTTATTTATTCAAGATGTACAGCTAGTCTAACGCCAAATTAAAATTTCAACTGGAAATAGACAGCCCGAGCTCAGAGACCCAATTGAACTGATCCAGCTGGAACAACCATAATTTGGGTTTTGTCGTAACTATTCTGTATGAATCATCATTTTGACCTGACCCGAGTAGTTATCGAAAGGGTTTGAGCAGTGTTAAATTTAAGCCAGACTCAGTTGTTTTAATCTAAAGACAATTAAAATAATATTCAATACATGCATGTACGTTTTATAATCCTTTTCAAGCTTTTAGCTTCTTAATAAGCATCACAATTTGATTGTGTATTTCAAGCTTACAATTCTACATATTTATAAGTATGAATAAACAATCAAAAAGTCGAAAAATGTTTGGTTGTATTTGTGTCAGCCAGTTTGGTTGTAATCAGGTAACCTTGCCCCAACCTGATCTGACTCATACGTAAACAGGCTCGGCTAAAAAGTAAACCCAAGGATAGGCCGATCTGGTTAAGCAAGGATAAAAAAAAATATATGTTGGCCTGATTAAACGTTTCCCAAATCCAATTTAACCTGACCCTTAAACAGCCTCTAGCAAAAAGTAGGGCCCAATGTTCATATTTCAGGTATGGTTAATGATAACAAGGGTAAATTATATTCAGGACCCTGAATTTAGAGTATAATATTATGTAGATCCACAATTTTACATTTTCAATATTTAAGTCTCTGAGTGACATAATATATCAACTAGATCCTTTTCTAATTTTTATTATTATTATTTTTTAAATACCATATTTAGCTTATCTCTTTCTCCTCCCCCTCTCTCTCCTCTCTCTCTCCCTCTCTCCTCTCTCTACCCGCCCTTCCTCTCTCCTCTCTCCCTCCTTCCGCAGGGTTGCAAGCGAAGAAGCAAGAGGGGAAGGAGGAGGGGGGAGAGAGAGAGAGAGAGAGAGAGAGAGAGAGAGAGAGAGAGGCTGGGAGGGGAGAGTGATAAGAGTAAAATAGTATTTTAAAATATTTTATAATAAAAAATTTAAAAAATAGACCTAACTGATATATTATACATTACATAGGGACCTATATGTTAAAAATTTTAATTTGTAGACCTGTGTCATATTATGCTCTAAATTCAAGGGCCTAGATGTAATTTATCCTACTAACAATAAGCAGTCATGTCAAACAAAATCATGATTTTGACTTGAGGTCATATAACTAGCTACGCATCAACATGGAGGATGCTACGAAGGTTAAAACAAACACATTGGACTTAATTTCAAATAACTATTTCAAAAGGGATATCAGATGTATAACGATTACAGTGGGGCACTGGCAATTTGACACAAGAGAGGCATTATCAGCATAGAAAATCTTTATAAAATAAACTGATGGCTTAGTTATGCATCAATCAAATAGAGGAAAAATCAAAAGAATCAACATGGAAGATGCTATGAATCTGATACATAGTAACAACGATAAGGACTCACTTGGCACTGTTTGACATTAGAGAAGCAGCGGCTGCTGCAGCAGTAGGGACAATGCCAGTGGAGACACCCGGTTTTGAGAGATGTAAGAGCCTGCAGAAGCAAAGAGTTTAGTTCAAAGTACCTTCAATTATAAAACATCTATTTTATCTTTTACCTCTTCCACAAACATGTTGAGAACTGTGATCGATGCAACAAATTAGTAAAAAGATACAATTCATGAGCGTTAGACAGTTACATATATTACATGCAGTAGACTGAGACATGCAGTTCATGGAGAAGAAACCAAAAAAGGGAAGAACATTTTGGTCCCTCATTTGTGACCTTTTGATTTTCCCCGAGCTGGCCACAACCTATTACATATACATCAAAGTCTAGGTAAAAAGTCCCAAGTCAAAAGAAGTAATCAAGCCGCCACAAAAATCCAATGCCTAGTTGAGATAGTTAGGATTGATTGAGACCTAGGATGAGTATAAACAAAAGCTGAGAGACACATGCCCCATCATCTTAAGTTATACAAGTACCTAAAACATCCACCTCTAGCTTCATTAGGCTGGGGACTAAAAAACCACAAATTCCACCAAAAACACCTATCAATATTTTATATTGATTTCACTTCATATATAAATTTAAATATTAAAAATCAATTTTATTTCACATCCAACACAATTCTTAATAATAAAATAATTTTATTTTACAACACAACGTTAGAATTTTTTTCTATCTTAAAAAAACTTAAAACAATGTCAAAACATATTCCAACCAAATGAAGCATAAAGTGATGACTAATAACACATATGCCCCATCATTCAAAGTTTCACTTGCATCTTCTCAATCATCTTTAAAAGAGGTTGCTATTCACAATTTTACAAAAAGAATACTATTAAAATGAAAATTCGACTTGATTATTTGCCTAAAATTATTGTTACATCGTCAAGTCATTCTAATCATACTAAAAATGTGTTAGACCAATATTATCTTGATGTTATCTAATTAATGGGCCTTTAATTCAATATTATCTTGATGTTATCTAAATCTAACATAAATGTCAATTTTAAGTGACAATTCTATAACTTTTTTGAAGTTCGAATTTCATAATTTTTTATAAGATTATTTATACATGTCATCAAACTAAACAATTATTTTTCTAGATAATATGACATAACATTAAGCTTTGCCAATGGGTCAGGTCACGATCCAACTCAATTCGAGTTCAAATCCGATTATTTAATAAAATAGAACAAATTTTTAACATGAATAGTTGATTCGAAGTTCAATGTGCCCCATTTATGTATATATCGGGTCAAATTTGCGTCAGCACTGACCCAATACAATAAAAACCCAACATGAATTTCTTTTAATAATTATATACTTCAATTATTTCTTGTAATAATTATTTATATATTATATCAAACAAATATAGAAAGAAAATATAAATTCTATGGTTAAATTTCTATTTAAGTGGGATTAAGGCTTGGTTGTTGTTGTTGTTGTTGTTGGTTAAATTTCTATTTAGATTTTGCAGTTTAAAAAAATTTATTTGATATCTACATGATTATTATTTTATAGTATATATTAATTTCTTTGGATTGATTTCATTAAGAATTGATAAAATATTTTGGCATATGCTATAAACCACATGAATTATTTTTTGCATATAACACTATCTTGGAGATTTCATATTATCTTCTTTTTTATAATATTTTTGTATGTGTTGTCACTTTTTTTTGCTTTAAACACTTTTTATGATTGTAAATTGAATCTAGAACAAATAATTAAATTGTGCATTAATATTTATATTGGATATAAAAATAAGATATTAAAAAAATTATTATCAAAAGAAACAAAAGATGTTAAATGCCAATTGTATACTCATTTTATTTTTGATATTTTCATTTTTACAATGTTTAATTATGCTTATAGTTGACTAGTTGTAATATGATAAACAATAGATTAATCACTATTTTTATTATATATTGAAATACAACCAACAAAAAGCCCTCACTTCTCCAAAGAATAATCAATGAGCTCAAATATTAGACAAAAATAGGTAAAGGTTTCGAGTTGACCCAAAATTCGATCCAAAAACCTGATTTGTCACTGGACATGGATCAAATCCAGGTTGACCCCGAACCAATTCGATTTTTATCCAACTCGGATTGCATCTGAGTTAGATCCAAGTCGGGACCAACCTGATTCAAACCCAACCCGTTGAAAGACTACATAAAATTAAGATAACAATGAACCAAATAGCCCTGAATTTCATGTCACTGATGAAGTTACAAATTTGAGAACAAAATTCTTATGACAATCCATAACAATGTCTTCCTAGTGAATTCTTCCCCTTCATATTCAAATTCTATGCTTCTTTGACAATGAAGATGCACAAGATGTTTAGTTGAAATTGACAAGGTGCCTCAAAAAAAATGACTATATAAAATTGAAAAATTGGAATAATTGTTTATCCATTAGAATCATTATTCCATTCCTAGTGTACAAGAAATCAATCTTAGTGCAAATTTAGTTGAATTATGAATCTATGATTAATGAATATTATTTACTTTTTTTTTCTGAAAAACTTATTACCTAATCGAGGCACACGTAATCCTTATGAATGGTCTAGTCTTACTTTTATAGAAGTTTTTGCAATGAAAGCGTCTTACACCTTACAATACCTAGATGAGATTGACATAATTTTGAATGAGAAAACCATATCAACACTCATCACTATAAAAGCACAAATCCATGGGCACTCGCCGAAGTGAATTTCTTTTCAATCGGAACAGAATAATGTTGATCCATTGGAGACAAAGGAAATTCGATTATTTGATTATTAAGGATTTAATAATTTCCTATTCCAAATTTAGAATATTAGTAAAAGAGAGTTATTCTAGTTTCCTTTGGAGTATTTAAGAAGTTCAAGAAAATGCCTTAAATGTGAGGAGTTATTGGGTTTTCTTTTAAGCATCTGAGTGTTTAGACAAGAGAATAATGTGCGCTCATTTGTTTTCTTTGTTATGGGTTGAAATCACTCTATAAAGTCCAATTTTCTTATTTATTTGTTAGCTTTCAATAAAGTAAAATTTTTTTTCTCTAAATCTAATTTCTCTTTCTTCATCTTCTCCCTCTTCTATCTCTTCTTCCTTTTCTTTCCTCTTGTCATGCCACGTCAAAAAACGAGCCTCAAAATAGGATGGACCAAAATAATTCTGTCTTTAAAAATAAATAAATTCAGAGAGAACAAAATAATTTTATTATTGGAATCTGAGTAGCTTGTGAATAAGACACTTACGGAGCCAAGTATTCGCAAAAGGATGAAACTGCTGCTACAACGTCATTATAATTCTCTGCAGTGGCAGGGGCTGTAATCTCCACCATGTGAATATTGGGAGTGATGGGTACTGCTTCATCTGTAGCATGAAGCTTCGCCATTTTATGAGCTGAAGTTACGCTAACATTGATGAGGACGCCTCTGTTGAAGGTGAATGAGAATCCAACCTTTAGGATCTCATGGTCTAACTTGTAACTAAGGGCATAGAAGAAGCGCAACACATTGCTGCTCACTTTGCTTTCCACCACAGTTCGAACTAGTACGGAAATCTGCTCAGCACCAGCGCCTCTCATAGCTCCCCCAACATGTCGCACAGTCCTTTTAAACGAATCTTGATTAAGTTTATATTTTGTAAAAAAAACAACTACAATTAACACATTGAGGCTGGGGATATTTCATGCAGGCTCATAATATTTGAATTGTTTCATCAAAGTTTATGAAGATACAATTTCTTTTCGCTTTGGTCCTGCCACCACAAGAAATGCTAAGAAATTTCATAATTCAAGCCTCACCCAATATGCTGCAAAACTCTTACAAATCTTTGATTTAGTGTATATTTACAAACAAGATAAACTCCTTGAGATTTGGGTTTCACTTAGGTACATGTTTGAATCATTCATCTACTTCTATAAGGTTTCAGTTTTGTCCTACCATCACAACAAGGGTAAGAAACTTGCTCGGCACCTACACCTCTCATAGCTCCCCCCACATTTGGCACAGTCCTTATAAAGGACATCGATTCAGTCTTTATGGATGCTTCATGTAGGTTGATGTTTATTTGAATCATTTCGTCTAGGCCTATGAGGTAGCATTTTCTTTTTCTCCTTGGTTCTTCCATCACTTACAAGCTTGAGAAAATATCAAATTCCCATATGTTTCTCTGAATCATTTCATCTAGGTGTATAAGATTACGCATTCTTTTCCCTTTTAGTTCTGCCATCACATGCAATGTTGAGAAAATAAATCTGCTTTCCATTGTTTCTTGCATTACATAACACTTGCAATCCCTACTTCCCCCTTTTCTCGAAGGAAAATTTTATCCGCTATAAAGGTCATGCTTCACTTATCAATATGCACTTAATAAATTAAATCTAGCAGGTTTCTTAAAATATACCTATTTAGGAGCTATCATTTTCCCTTGGAACTTTTTAGTAATTTAAAGTCCTAAATGAAACAATTCAAATGAAATTTTGTACATCATACATGAGATACCCCATAATCATACAGACCAAAATGGCATTTCTCTCTTATAGAACTACTAGCAGTAGTAAGCAAAAGAAGTTCAATAAATCTGATGTACTTACCATGATGGTGTTGGATGCGCCAAATCACACAAGAGATGGATCTCTGAAGGCACAACACCTAGAACACAGAAACTAATTGTCCTGAGCCGACATTATAGAGAAAATGATACCACTGTTGTGTTATTCTCACCAAGATTTGGCCCACTTTTCAGACACAGCTCATGGATTCTGATGCGCTCTTTAGGAATGCCACATAGACCATGAAGAAGGACCTCTAGGGCGTCAACATGCTGAGCATGAATTGAATAGGCTCAAAATTAGTCGAAACATAAACCAAATAATTTAATATAATCTAAAGTGTGAAAATGGAGACCATGGTTTAAAATGTTATGAAAAATTAAAATCATTGTCTATTCATGAAAAATTGCATA
The DNA here is from genome assembly GCA_019297695.1 of Apostasia ramifera. Lineage (NCBI taxonomy): Eukaryota > Viridiplantae > Streptophyta > Magnoliopsida > Asparagales > Orchidaceae > Apostasia > Apostasia ramifera. Next base: position 619,020 of record JAEMOT010002570.1, on the reverse strand, counting down.
TGATAACAATATAAAAGGAGAACTTCTGATTATTGCGGAAAGGTGCTTGGTGGCAGCAGAAGCGAGAGAAACTAAGTGCAATGAACTTTGCATGCCACCACACCAACAACTTAAAACATATTTGGAACAGTGTTATTTGAACATGAAACTTAGGCCAAGCAAAAATCATGTATCATGAACCAATATATGATAAAAATATGATAAACAAGTTATGCATATTAAAGTGATAGGGCCATTTTGTTACAAGTACAACTTGGTATCAGTTCGATCAATTGAGTAGGGCTACTTCAAAATCAAGACTATCACTTGAAAACTTATAACTGAATCCACCTTAAAGACAAGCAGAACTTATTTGCAAATTGGTTTAGCTCAGAAAATACAAAATTAGCTATTTTTGGTTAAGTTTAATTATGTAGGTAATTCAGTTCCAAAACTAGGCCACAAAGAAAACAGCTTTGTTAGGCCATATATCGGTGCATGGACCTGAGTACCATCGTATTTTTGAGTGAAAATAATCAGATAATATTTGCAGAAAGGAGTATATTAACATGAAAACCTTTGGAAAGAGTATAAAATAGAAAACATTAAAGGATCTACAGACATTAAAAATGTAATTCTTGAAAATATTGATCTATGAGCAAAGATCCGCTACCAAACATAAGGGGGGCCTTTTTTGCATTTATCATAACAAAGAATGCAACTTTAGGTATCCACTTTCTTGTGTTGATGATCCTTTTGCTTCCAAAACATTCACTTGACCTATATCCAATTTGACCAAATTTATCCCACCTTGAGTCTGGGTATGAAAAGTAATAGGTAAATTAATATTTAACTCAGCACCCGAGTTTAGGACATAATATTACATAAGTCCATGTTTCTAAATCTGAGTCCCTAAGTTTTGATATAATTATCACTCGAGTCATTTTTAATTTTTTAATAATTAAAATTTTATAAAATTACCCTTTCTTTCTCTGACTCTCTCCCTTTTCTTTGCTCCCGCCAAATTCAGCTCTCTCTCTCCCATGTAGCTCTCTACTCCCGCTCGTCATCCCTCGCCCTCTCTCCCCCTTCACTCTGCATAGACCTACATCACATTATGCCATAAACTTAGAGACCTAGGTGTAATTAATCCAAAATAATAATAGCAAAACTTAAATCACAAGCTAGTTGATTTCTCTTCATCATTCACCTCTATTTAAAGCAGCTGAATGTGAGTTATGTCTAATAATCACATCCCAAGTTAATTTTGATATTCAGATCTCCTGATGTCATCATGACTTGGATCTCCTCATATTAACATACAAGAACCTCTATGCCACGATAATGGACACGAACAAACCAACATAAATGTTTCTCCATTATCTTATCCTCTATAACTATCAATGCCCACCTTTTCCAGAATACAATCATTTATATTACAATTCATTGTAGTGTGATGAACACTAAGTACACATTGGATAAGCTTGGTTTTTTATTTCTAATACTAGTCTCCAGAGAGAAAATCACCTTCAAAAACCAGTAGGAATTCCCTTGATTTTCAAGTAATTAAAAACAGGAGAGCAGAAAGGGAGATGAAACACATACATGAAGTAAGAAAATAGCAGGAATAGAGGAACAAAGAGCACACCTGTGTCTCAATAATTCCTTGCACAACACACTCCATTTGCCAGCTCACTACTGAAAAAAAACATTATCTTGAAATTCAGAACTCTAAGCATTGTCAAAGTAGAAATGCATATAAAAAAATAAATGCTTCAGTACATCTGATTAAGAATTTCAAAGATCATTTTCAAACACAATTTTCTGATTGAGAACATTCATATTCAAACCATGAACAGCTTTCAACACCAACTTCAAACGAAACCACATGGTGTTTATCTGCAGTATTGTTACTTCAGCTTATTTTTGAATAAACTAGCTTCAAACATGAACAGCTTTCACTAAGGGTTCATTTTTTTATCACAATAAGAATTTCCTACTTTATGATCAACGAAAATACAATTACTTCAGAGATTGCCCGGTTGACATTATACAGTCAGGTCGGAAACTCAGTAACTAAATATATAGAACAACAAATTACTACAAGTCATACTTTTTTTGTAATTCAATTCAACACTATCTGGTTGACATTATATTCAACACGGCCAAGTTGAAAGCTAAACAAGTTTAAAAAAAAAGTTTTAACAACTAAATATGCATCGAATAATAAATTACTGCAAATCATAAATTTCGACATCCATGGGGTAAAATATTCACAAAAAAACCTAATTGAACCAAAACTTAAAATAAAGCAAGTAGCCAACGAATTCAATGAGGCTAACCAATTTGCAAGGAAACAACACTAGTAAAATGCAATCCATGATGCAATTTTGTCATTTGACACATAAAATTAAAGCCTAAAGATCCCTCCACCTCTGAAGTAGCACATATGTAGTTATATGCTTATGTTCCATGATGCTATGGAAGTTCTTTCAAATGCTATCATAACTTCAGTTGAATCTCTTGGCAAGGATTTTTTCTTTTATTTATCCAACATGTGTGACCATTCCCATAAGGAAGAATTAATATTGCATATGCTCAAAGTACCATTGTAAATCTATGTTACACAATAAACTATCGCCACATGCTACGATGGAAAAGGGATTGTTAATAGAGCTACATAGTTAAAAAAAGACTTAAAACTAGGTTGCTTTTGCTCCTCCCAATTCTTTGCATACATTATAAGTAACAAATGGCTTTGTTGAAATATCACTAAGATCCAAACCACCAAAATAATATATTTTTATCTCCTCACTAGCCATGCATGATTTCTAGTATGACAAAGAAAAAAGATAGGTGGTCGATAAAAAATTCAAATTCAATTTTTCAAAAAAAAAAGCCAAGAGCATGCCACGAAAATTATGTATATCAATTACGATAGATATATTTAGGCCTTATTTGGTTGAACAAAAAAAACACCAAACTCCTCCAAAAATATGTCCATCAATATTTTATATTTATTTCACATCATACACAAATTTAAATACTAAAAATAAACTTTATCTCACATTCTACACAAATTTCAATATTAAAAATTAACCTTAGTTTATGCATACTTTAATAAAAAAAATACTTTATTTCATATCTAACACAATTCTCAATAATTAAATAATTTTATTTTACATTATAACATTAAAATAATTTTCATTCTCTCCGCCTCAAAAACATACTCCAACTAAACCAGACCTTAAAGTTTGAATAAAGAGATTATGCAGTAAAAAATAAAAAAAAGATCTTTAAGGTGAAAAATGATATCGAAGATAAATTTTGAGAAATAGTATAGGAGTAACTTCTTACAAGTTTTAAATAAGTTTAAAAATCTAAGGAAATAACTCACCAAATTCAGAATAAAATTACTACTCAATACTCATCCTATAATTGAGATACTAGTGTACATTAATTAATCATAATATTTCAGAAAATTTTGATCTTATTCTTTAGGTTCCATTTGGTAAACGAAAATTTTTGTCATGACTAAAATAGTCAGAACTAAAAATTTTATTTTATTTAAAAAAATTTAAAAATTATTTTATATCTCATCCTACACAAACTCCAACATTAAACAATCACTTTATTTCACATCCAACACAATTCTTAATAAATCAATCAATTTTATTTCACACCAAACACAATTTTTAATACAACTAACTTTATTTCACATCATACACATTTTTCAAAAAAATCACAAAATTCTTCCAAAGTTTCTTTTTTTTCCTCCAACCAAATTAAGCCTTAAGAGTCTAATTTTTGGTTTTTCCCCTTGTTTTGTGACTGTAATTAATTTGTATTATTTTGATTTTGAAAAGAAATTTATGTTTTGATTATGTACAACAAAAAGACAACATGCACTAAAATGTATTTTGTACTAAAATGTATTTTGTACTAAAATGTATTTTGTACTAAAATGTATTTTTCACTAAAATGACAAATTCATGATCTACTACACGAACAATAAACATTGTATGCATCCTCATACAAATATTTGAGCACTTGCAAAAACGGTGCAATGTTCAATTGGTACTAAGCACACCTATCAGATGAATAGTCGTATTACTAAACAAATTATTCAAAAACCATTCAAACATGTTTTGCAATCAGAGGAATATGGAATAGAATTTGTTACGAGAAAAGTAACAAATGAGAAGCATTTGAATGATACTCCAAATATGCCTACACGATGGGATTAAGTGTGTGTAAAGATCATTAGGCATACCTTCAAAAAAAGACCATCAGGCATACTAGCAAGGTACGCATAACATCAAACAAAGAAAAATTGTATGTTCTAGGAAGGGACAGAAACCATGCAAACTTAAAAACAATGAAAGATCAAAATATACAATGATGGATGAGCATTGTGGATGTTTATCCATTTAATGTAGACCGGGATGGGAATTAGTTAATTGGAAAACTTGTCAAACAACACAATCATGAACCGGCAGAAGAAGAAAAAATCTCCTAAGATCAGAAAGCGTTGTAAACCAAAAACAAACATCTTGAGAACTTGAAATGTTCAGGTATTACACCCAAAGATGCATACCCATTCCTTTCAAATGAAGTAGGCGGAGAAAGAAATAGAAAGAGATGCACTTACTTTCTTATGAAAGGAGAAGAAGAAAGTGTCAAATGAGGTAACTGTCAAGAGTTTGATTGCAGTTTTAAGAGGAAAAAAAAAGAGGAGATCTATTATTTGATTGAGAAGCTTGAGAAGCACAATATAATGACAAATAGAGGTTAAATAATTTTATTTGGTGTAATGGTTAGAGCAAAATAGATTATGAATCAATTAAGGATGTAATTATATTTGACACAAGCTACCGATCAAACAATTATAATTTGATCTGCTACACAATAGTAGGAGAAAACAACCAATGACACAATGTTATGTTTGCAATAGCTTTTGCTTTTGATGGAAGTATCTCTTCATTTTAGTGGCATTTCAAGACATTTCTAAAACGGTGGGGTTTACTGCAATTTTATGCATTCAACATCAAGCAATAGCAAGGGAAATAGAATCAGAATTCCCAAAATCAAGACGATGACTTTGTCAATGCCACATTACCATCAAAGCACCTTCCAAGGTTGTTGTGTTCAGTAAAAATACAGACATTCATTCCTTATTTCATTCATGTTTGTCAAAATGCTGCAATCCTACAGAATTTGAAAATAGCTTGAGTACTATGATTAAAAAATAGGAGTACAAAATCATTTGTTGGCTCACTTATACAACATAAAGCACAAGTGGTCAACAACCTTCAACAAAGATTTGGGAATCCTTTCAACTAATAAAGTGAATCAACAAATAATGTTTACACAAAGCATTACTAAACCTACAAGTACATAGTCATTTTTTTTCTTATTTCGAAAAACTAATTAACACTTGGAGACAAACTGATCAAGAAGAAGATTTCAAATGTAGAACAAAAATTGGAACACTAGCTAAATTCAAGAAAATTATATGGTTATTTTGTTGAAGTTACTTGATGGTACAGTTGGAATGAACTGAAGGGTTATACCACTTGCAAAAGAATGCCTTGTATGAAATGAAGAGGTTTGAAAAGCCACAATCATTCTTGGTTGTGTACTATCCAAAAAAATGAAGAATGCACTTGTTCCAAATTTACTACAGTAGGAATTCTCGGGTGTCATGCACTGCATACTTTGGTTCTCAACAATATAAATGAAATCCAAGACAATACATCCTATCCAAAAAATGAAGAATGCACTTGTTCCAAATTCACTACATTAGGAATTCTCGGGTGTCATGCACTACAGATTTTGGTTATCAACAATGTAAATGAAATCCAAAACAATACATCCTATCCGGATGGACAAGAACAGCCAGACAAACTACACTTACAAGCATGGGTTTTCGTAGAAATTTGGATTCTAGTGAGACAAAAAATGTAATTTGTCATCGCTAGTGCTGAATTTGTCATCGGAGATTAACAATTCCCTTGGAGCTATTAGGCTTTCCGAAACCCTAAGAATTGCTAGAAATCTGAAAGCTACTACGAATGTTGGGAAGCATGGAGTTGCTATAAATGTTGGCTCTGAAAACCTAAGAGCTGCAGATAATAATATTCTGGGACATGAAGCTACTAGAATCTATGAAAATCAATGTTGTAAAAATTAGACTAGACCATCAGATCAGACCAATCTGAACATGAAGCAGCACGTCATCCGGTTTGATTTGGCACCAAAACTAGATTACATATTAGACTAAATCAAACTATAATGAATTAATCTATTTCTATGATATTTGTCAACAATGATAATAAATTAATTAAAATGAATAAATTTGTTATTTTAAACATATGATACTATTTTGGCAAATATTATAAACTTTTTGAATTTTTAAGGAATAGTTATTTACCTGTTCAATCAATTTGTTGATAATTCAAACATGAAACGAACAGTAGGCCGGTCCTTAATTTGATCTAAGTTTTACAATATTGTTGAAATTTTGAGATATAGATGCTGAAAATTCGAGAACCACAACAAATCCTAAAATTGTTGAAACTAGTGATACTGAAATCTCAAGAGCTGGAGATAATGCATGGATGTAGGCATTATTGCTAGTTCAATCTCATGTTTTCGCCTATAAAGATTACATATGTACATATAATCACAACTAGTGTCACTGACTACTTTAGCCCACCCAACCACCTTAGGATATCTTGATTGGGCAAGCGGAACGCTCCTCCCCAATAATTTGTGCAACATTCTCAATAAGGATGTGACTTGATGTATCCTTTCTTCTTTTGTATCGAGAACCACATTTTCTTGCTGCCCTCTAGCACATGATGTAAAATCTCTTGAATGATCTTATTGGCAATTTCTGCCTGCCATTAGTGTATGGGCGACGAACTAAGCGAAAGAGAAGTGATGCAACAAGGGAATCGCTAGCGCGAAACTCCAATTATTGTTTAAGGCCACGCCTAGGCATATCTATGTGAAGAAATTCTAGGGTAAATTACCCTAACTCGAGACATGAAACCTTGTATAGAAATGTGAAGCTACATGTAGTTTAAAATGCACTAACTAAACAACCATGCACTATGCAATAGTATAAGATGATGATAACAACAACAACAACAACCAAGCCTTAATCCCACTAGGTGGGGTCGGCTACATTAATCCTTTATTTCCATTGCGCTCTATCAATTACCAAATTCTTATCTAAGTCTAAGTAACTAAGATCACTCTTTATAGTTTCTTACTATGTCTTCTTTGGTCTCCCTCTTCCTTTTTGTACATGGGCAAGATCCAAGCAATAGTATAAGATGATGAGGAGATTGAATTAAAGTGAGCCTAACCATGGAAGCATGCACACTCACATAAAGTTGCATGAAAATTTCAAGGAGATTGACAATGCACTAAATTAAATCCAATAATTTATGCAAATATGACAAAGAAACTTATTGATATTTAGCGAGAGTTAACTATAATGTAAAATAACTTGAAATATCATAGACTTAGAGAATAGTTGAAGATCCAACAATGTAAAGACATCAATGTAAATATAATTTCAGCAACTAAAAGTCTCATGAATAAATGAATTTTAGTACAGTGATTAAGGCTCTGCTTGCTTACCCAGTTATTAATTTTAATCCGGTATGTCACATCACTCATAAATTTAATATTAAAAATTAACTATTTTTCATATTATATACATAATTTAAAATAAAAAATTAACTTTATTTCACATCCTACATACATACCAAAATAGTAACTAACTTATATCACATCTCACATACATCCCAATATAATAACTAACTTTATTTTACATCATTCAGAACTTTCAATAAAAATATAATCATTCAAGTTTAATTTAACTTTTTTAAAATTAAACTTTGCAAATAAACAGGCCCTAAAATTTAAATTTTAGGTACATCTCAAAAAGAATAACAAGAAATTCTAACTCAGTATAATGTAGGCCAATAAGAAAGGAGCGTTACTTTAATTCAATACAATGGTTTCGATAACAAGAAATTCTAACTCAGTATAATGTAGGCCAATAAGAAAGGAGCGTTACTTTAATTCAATACAATGGTTTCGATAACAAGAAATTCTAACTCAGTATAATGTAGGCCAATAAGAAAGGAGCGTTACTTTAATTCAATACAATGGTTTCGTACCAGCCAACATGAAAATAAAGTGATAATCCAAGCAAATTAAATCATTTTGGATGGAAACAAAAACCCAATGGAACAATTCAGCATAACAGGGAAACAACAAGGAAAGAAAACACAGATCCAACTTAAAGCACGGAAATGAAAAGGATAGCAAGAAATATTAGAAGTCCACAGCCCTAAAGAACCTCTAGCCTCCAACGAATGTAGTCCCAGCCCTCTGTTCCGACTCCAACAGATCCGAAATCCACTGCTCCGGCTCAAATCAAACAGAGACCCGCTGTGCCGGATCACTAAAGAAGAGTTCCGAAGACCACTGTGAACTGAGACGTGGGCTACGCGGCCTCGAATGCAATCAGCGGAGGAAGGATCCTGCGCCGCCCATGCAGCGGTTGTGATGTGGGGCGCCGGTGATATGGGGGGCCGGAGACGTGGGCTGGCCTCGGCGAGGTCCGCGGAGGTCCTGCGAGCTTCAGCAGGCGAGAAAGCGGTCAAACTTCGCAATCTAGGGCTGGATCGCAATACGATGATTTACTGGTGAATTTGTATTTTAGTCCTCCTACTTTTTGTTTCTTCGCAACGCAGCCCCCAATTGAACAAGTTAGAACTTAGCTTATAAAAATAAAATAAAAATAAAAAATAAAAATTTTTAAATATGTTTTCTCTCCTCCCGAAAGCCGGACACGCGCGCGGCCGCGTGGCGTGGGCGACCCACCGGTACCCGTGCGGCCTCGCGTGCGCGGGGATCAGGAGGAGAGGGAGAGGCCGCCTCTCTCTCCTCCCGATCTCCGCGCACATGCGAGGCCGCGCGACCCGCGTGCACAAGGATCGAGAGGAGAGAGAGGAGAGGGGTAAAATGGTAATTTTAAAAAATTTTATAATAAAAAAAAATATTTGATAATTTATTAAAATTCAGGACCTTGATGCTATAATTTTAAAAATATCGACCTCTGTATTATTAAGTGTTAAACTCAAAAATTTAAATATAATTATTCCATATAAATATCTATGCATGCACATATATATACATGTATTTATGTAATTATATAAAAATATTAATAATTATACGAAAATAGCATTCTTGTAATAATTTTTGAATTCAAATAAAAAATTTAAAAATATAAATTTTTTATTCAATTTGAAAATTAAAAAAGTTGTATTAAATACATATGTAAGCAGTTGAATATTTAAATAAATTATCTATTTATGTGGCAAATTTCACTGCTGGATAACCATCATGATAACTTGTTATCTGTATATATTTATTGTATTAATGCTAGTATTTATTTACTTATTTATTGGATATATATCATACATTTATTTATTTATATATGTATTCATTTTTTTTTAATTTATATGTTTAGGTATTTTTTTCTAATATATTTTGATATTTGAATATGAAACTTAATTTTTATGCATAATTTGACAAAAAAACAGTTTTTTCTCTCAGAAATTGACTTTTTAGTCAAATGACAACATCTAAATATTATATAAACATTAATTAACTAATAAATAATAATTTCTGTGCACAGAATTTAATTTTTTGTGACCAGTTATGAATTTTTCTAGATAAATAAAATTGAAAAATACTTCTAGTATGTTATATAATAAAAAAATTTCATTCAAACTTAAAGATAAATTTTATAAAACTGTAATAAGAGCAATGATGATATATGATGTTGAATGCTGACTTACAAAGAGAAAACATACAAATAAAATAAGTGTTACAGAAATGATGATGCTACAGTAGATATGTGAGTATACATGAAAGTAGGGCTGTTATCGGACCAATTTCGAGCAAGTCGAAGTCAACTCGAAATCAAAAATTTTGAGTTTGGCTCGGCTCAAAATCGGTCCGAAATCGAAATAGGATATGAATCAAGCCGGCTCAGATCGAGTCATTTCGAGCTTAAGGAAAATAAACCTTAAACTCTACCACTAAACCACTAACTAAATTATATATAGTAGCATTTTATTTAAATCTATTCATATTATATATCAATATTATTTATTCTATATATATAATTTCGAGTCAAATCGAATCATGTTTTGAGCGAGCTAGGCCCAACCGAAATTGGCTTAAAATGAACTTCGAGCCAAAATCCTTAGCTCATGATTCTTTTCAAAATTTTCGAACCGATTTCAAGTCGATTCAAAAATCGAACGAGTTCTGAGTGAGTTTCGAGTTTCGGATATTTTTAACACCCCAACGTGAAAGAATAGAATGAGAAATTAGTATATCTATAAGAAGGTTGGAGTTGCACCAATTGAAGATAAAATTAAATAAAGCCGGCCTTGATGATTTAGATATGTAAATCATGAACCGATTGAAGCTTCAGTTAGAAAAATCGAGTTACTAGATTTTACCCATACACAAAGAGGAAGATGGAGACCAAAAAAAGGATAACAAAAAACTATAAGTAGTGATCTTATTTACTTAGATATAGATAAAAATTTATTAATTAATAGAGTACAATGTAAATAAATGATTCATATAGCTAGTCAACCCTACTTAGTGAGATTAAAACTTAGTTGTTGTTGTTGTATAGCTAATGGCGTGCAACGGAAAGTGCGCAAAGCAGGATCGTAGGCAAGCGGTGACCGCCTCGTCTATGTACTCGGCGCCTTTGGGTGGAGCCAATTAAAGATAAACATGCGATTCGCATCTTGCTTTCAAAACATTTGATTTGCTATCGTAGCCGGATAGCCGATTTGTAAATTGGACCTTCACAAATAGTGAACGCCTAGTAAATATGATTTTTTTTTTTATTGAATACTAAATATGATTATTGAGGATAATATTAATTGAAATGGATATATAAATACATAAGTGAAAGATGTATGCAATTCAATAAAATGTTGTAACCATTACAAATTACATTAAATTAAATTAAGGGTAAATTACATCCAGGCCCCTGAGTCTAAGGCTTAATAATGCACGAGTTCATGTTATAACATCCGGCCCTGAGTTTTAATAAATATTAAATGAGTTTTTTTTATTATATTTTTTTTAAAATTACTATTACACCCCTTACTCTCTCTCTCTCCCCTCCCGATCCCCACGCACGTGGCCTCACGCGTGGCCACTGGCTAGTTCGGTGACCGCGCGACGTGTGTAATCCATCGGCGGTCGTGCGGCAGCCGGCGGCCTCTCTCTCTCCTCCTGATCCCCACGCACGCGCAAGGCTGCTCGGCGTGTGCGACCCGCTGGCAGCCACGCGCGAGGCCGCGTGTATGGGGATGGGGAGAAGATAGAGGGGGAAGGGTATAATAGTAATTTTAAAAAAAATAATAATAATAAAATAAAAAGAACTTATTTGATATTTATTAAAACTCAGGAGCTTCGATGTTATAATTTAAAAAATATAAATTTGTGTGTTATTAAACGTTAAACTCAAAGAACTGAGTGTAATTTATCCTTAAATTAATTATAATAATAATTAGAAAATCTATTTATCTGATATTCACTGAATAATTAGATTCCCACTTAGCAATTAAGACATAAAAACAAAAAAGTTATTTTTTTATCCCAAATATTATAATTTTTTATCTTAATTAAAAATTATAGTGATATAAATTCAAATTGAATTACATTTACTTAATTACAAAGTTTAACATTTCTCAAATAATTATTTTTAAGAGATTCTAAATTATTTTATTCACATGAAATACAAGATTCTAAATCCAACATATATAATTTCAAGTTGTATAAATGTTTCATAATATTATTCAAGTTATTGTACAGTCTCAATTATACTATTAAATATCAAATATAATTTTCTATAAAATTTTAAGCAAGTATATTCAAGTACCGCTTATGATATCTCGTGAATTTTTTAGTGCAATATTTATGGCAAAAATGTCGATAAAATTTATTTACATTTACTTTGCCCTATCTACTATATCTCGTTTAGCGCTATTTGAATTTCACTACTTAAACGGGAACTCATATTTTGTTATAAGCTATATTTTGTGTCTTTACAAATTATCGTGAATATTTTTAAATTTTTTTAAATAATTAGTAATACGAGTTCAACAATTAGTTTATTTGGTTCGACCTATCTGACAATAATGATCCAATTTTTATAGCATCGCATCAATATTAGTATCTATGACGTAATCGTTATTCATAATAAAATAGACATAGCATCTATTATATGTATATGATGTATTCGTCATTCATAATAATAAATTTATAATTCAACTAAATTCTTTAAAACAAAATATCGACTAAATTTGTACTTTGCCGAATGGTAATATTATAACAAGATGATAATATTATGTTTGTAAGAAAAAAAAAACATTTTACATACATGCTACATAATAAGACATTTAAATATTATATTATTATTTAAATACACATCACTGAATGACATATAAATGATATTTAATTTTTTTATTAGATAGATAATTTTATAAAAAAATAGTAAAGAAAAGAGATAAAATTATTAATAAATGTGAATTGAACAAGTTTGGCCAAACTATCTAATAAAATTTTGTAAAACTACATTTTTAATTAAGAAAAAATTTAAGATATCTTTTTCTTGTTCCATCTTTGCAAAAAAAAAAAAAAACTTCATTACAAGCGAACCCATATAAAAATGAGATAAACTTATTGATAATCATCAATGGATTAGGTATTATAAATAATCTTATTGAAAGTTTTAAATTAATATAATTAATTAATATATCACATTACATATAAAATTTAATATTAAAAATTAATTATATTTTATATTATACAAGTAAAAAATTAATTTTATTTCAACTGATTTCATAAAGAAAGTTTTTGCTGGATTGCTATGCTTTTAAATATTCTAAATTTCTTTCTTTAATAAGGCCATATGAGAATGAGTAAATATTTTTTTAAGTAATGTCAGGATGTTTATTATTTCACACTACATAAATAAATAATTATCAAATTATGAGTTCAGCTGCCGATAGAGAGACCATATAAGGGCCGGCCACTGCTGACATGGCACCCATCTATTGGCTAGCCGACCAACTAGTCGACAAGTCAAACGTGATAAAAATTTTCGACAATGAAGGAGAATTGCTCGACATTGCTTGTGTTAACTAATGGGACGGTTATGAGTTCGTTACAGGAAAACCTTTCACTAGAATACAATTTTATTATCAAAAAGACATGAATGGCATATCACTTTGAAATATAAAACACAAGAATAATCACGTGGGATGTGACGCTCAGTGGCTAAAGAGAGCGGGGAGTGATCTCCTAATCATGCCCTAAGAGAAGAGAATCACTAGTCTCACAGAAACGGTGAGGCAAGTAATAGAAGACTCTGCAGTAAAGCATGCCTAAGCTGGAATAGTACTATAAAAAAAGCACAGAAATGAATCGTACCACAATGAAAATAGAGAGTAGTTTGAGCAGTATAAATACATAATGTGATCCCAAATGATAGAGACGTTTTTTAAGGTAAAACTGTAAAACTAGTGATAATAACCTCTGCAGTGCTTGAGCTGGAGCAGTATAGAGCAATACTGAGATGGGTGACTTTCTGGAAAGTGCTCAAATCACGTAATTTTTTAAAGCTAAAGTGAATAATATCTCTATATTTGAAACACAAGATGTCCCATAAGGAGAGCCTAATCTCTCACCTACCAAACAAATAAAACAAATTCACATGCCTGCCACTCCCCTAGGGGACAGCATGACAACCAAGCATCCAAGAATAAGAAAAACAAGAAAAATGCAATACACTCATATAAGTTTCAGTCTTTTGGTAGACCAAAAACCACAGAAGAAGACATGGAGTGGATGAATACACATCAGCAAACAAATTATTTGAAGAAAGGTTCATGTTATAAACAGTAAAATACAACAAAGGGACGAAGAAGTTTCAGCCCTTAGAATCCAAGAGGAAGATGACAAACCTTCCAGCTCCAGGCACATGGCCTCCAGAAAGCAGAGATTTTAATGCCACCGGGAGGTTTGAAATCAAGCAAAGAAACCCAATGAATGGTTGCTTATGTTTCTTTCTGCTTGCTTGAATATTTTGATCTCGAAGGAGTCTCATCCTATATAGTGCCATTTTAACTGGAATTAGAACAATTTAAAAAATTGTCTAAAAATAATTGTAGTTGTTGGGCTGGATATCATGTTTGAAACTTGAAATCGATCTCACTGTTTTAACGGACACTGATTTTGGTCTGCCAGTAACTCTCAAGCCTGCCCGTTTGAAATGAAAAAGACTGAACTCAATCGATTTGATAAATGTATATATTAGGAGGTAAAACGGGAAGTATCTACTCATATGTAAATACACACACATAAAAGATGTAATGCAAGACTAGTTTAAGGCATCCAATTCGGTTAAATTATTTGAGAAAAGTTCCAACTTGAAATTGAAATAGTGCTATGGTTCATGTAAGGGTACCTCGAAGAATCAGCACACTTGGGATATATCTTTGTTCGATCTATTATACTTCATGTGGCTCTTCACCAGCTGCCCCGCTGCGAGGGCTGACATGAGAGAGAGCTCTCCGGCGAGAACTGCGCCAGCTACAATAGTGGCAAGACGCCTGGAATTGGCTCCTGGGGAATCTGTGCTTGCACCCTTCACACCAAGAAGATTCAAACAGGTTGACTGGGATGGAAGTTGGGTGCCACCACCCACTGTGCCCACCTGGAGAAGTCAATACATAATATAAAATAATTAAAACAAGCTTCATTCATGCTCATGCACATAACATGTAGCAGGTTAAAGTTATATTTTATGCTAAGATTGTATGTAACTGGATGCAATGCACATTAATGCACCCAGCTCATAAATGACAGTTAACAACAAGAGAAAACGAACAAAACAGAGACTTTTAACATACAAACCATACTACGACAATACTATGCAATGGTAGACAATTACTGAAAATAGATGAACTTAGGCATTTATAAAGAAGATTATAAATACGCCACTAGAACAGAAAATAAAAGTACTGTTAAGAGGAAATGGAGTAAAATGGCACATAAGTTAGCTTTACAACAGCAACAACTTTTCCCAAACTAGTAGCAATTGGCTACATGATTTTTATTCTCCATTCGGCTCCATTTAAATCAACGTTATTTGTAGGAGCAAGTTGAGTCAAGAACGTCTGAGGCCATTTTGCTTTATTTTTATCATCGTGATCTCTACCCCAACATTTTTACATACATTTACTTATAGGAGCCTTTAAAGATTGATGATGGTCATTTTCAAATCATCTTAGCCATCTCTCTTCATATGCTCTCAAATTTACACTACAATCAGCACTAGACAAGAAAGTTTCATAAGGTTCACT
Source organism: Apostasia ramifera (assembly GCA_019297695.1). Lineage (NCBI taxonomy): Eukaryota > Viridiplantae > Streptophyta > Magnoliopsida > Asparagales > Orchidaceae > Apostasia > Apostasia ramifera. Next base: position 603,550 of record JAEMOT010002570.1, on the reverse strand, counting down.
CTCACATTTCAAATAGTTTGCCATTCACGAATTAATTACCAAAATCAATTAGATCAGCTATCAAAGAAGAGAAATACCTCGATAGAAGGCATGGTTACAGAGATGTGAAGATCCTTTCCGTCATTGACAGCCTCCATCATGGTGATGCAGTGAGAGCTCTCCACATTTTGTGCAGGATCCTGGCCAGTAGCTATGTAGATGGCAGTAACGATGTTGCTGGCATGGGCATTGAATCCTCCAAGAGCTCCGGCCACTGCTGATCCAGCAAGATTCTTAAGGGTGTTAAGCTCAACTAAAGCCGAGACAGTAGTCTTGAGCACTTTCTTCACAGTCTCTTCCTTGATTATAGCCTCACAAACTACTGATTTTCCTCTCCCTTCAATCCAATTAATGGCTGCAGGCTTTTTGTCTGAGCAGAAATTTCCTAACAGTGAACAAAAATGGATATACTAAAACTTAGAAGCAGGCCAACGTGAAAGGAGAGAAATTTGGCCCTGCTACAGGAACTAACAGTAAATCCATAAGATCAGAGTTAAAATACTGAAAAATCTGAGCAGCAAATAATATGACTATAAAATTGAAAACAGGGACACAACGATAGAGAAAAATTGCTGAAAACACACCATGCATTAGAAAAGGTAAAACTAGATACAACAACAATCACACCTTTATCTCACTAAGTACGGTCAACTACAAAAATCCTTTATTTCCATTGCACTCTATCATCTAGCAAATCCTCATTTAGCTCTAAAAGTATAAAATCATTCTTTATAGTTTCTTGTCATATCCTTTTTGATCTTCCTCTTCCTCTTTTTAAATAGGTAATATCTAATAACCCAACTTTCTTTACTAGATCTTCAATTAACCTACAATTTATATGTTCAAATTATCTAAACTGATTCTCTTTAAGTTTATTCTCCATTGATACTATTCTAACTTTCTCGTAGATATACTCATTTCTCATTCTATACTTTTGTATATGTCCACTCATCCACCTTAACATTTTCATTTATACAACACTTATATATTTATATATTTTCTCCTTGTAGGAGAAAAGGTAAAACTAAATCTAAGTTCAAATTGCCAGTCTAAACTGAGGCTCATCCCCAGCAAAATTTTGCAAGTTCAACCTACAATGTCAAGGCAAAAACAACTGAAATACTCATCATAATCTGAACAAGATAGCCAAAAACTCAAAAGGAGTTCTATTTTTTTGGGAGAGAAGAGAGAGAGATGGAATTTCTTGAAATAGTTGAGAGTTTTAGGCAGCTTCAACTTTAAGCTGCTTTATTACTCAAGCAAAGCAGCTTAAAAAGAGCATCTAGTAGGACAAATGCTATAGCGGCTTAAAGTGATTTGGAAGCTTAGTAAACCTTGAAATTGTTTCCAAACACACCTATGAATGATTATCACCGAAAAAAAAAGAGAAATCCATAACACAACATTATGCACAGAAAATTTTCTCACCAGAGATGCTGATGACATCCATGTCAGGGAAGTCATTTTGCAGGAAGTCCAACACATTCTGCACGCCCTTGGAAACCATGTTCATTCCCATGGCATCTCCAGTGCTGCAGCTGAATCTCATGTAGAGATTCTTCCCTGCAAGAGAGCATTGGATTCTTTGGAGTCTAGCAAACCTGCTTGATCTGCATTTATTGCACTTACTTTATCAATCTTGAATGCAACAAATCCAATGATAGCAAAACCCAAACTTCCCCTACCTTTCAAAAAAAAAAAAACACAAACTTTCTGGAATAATATAACAATCAATACTTGATTCACTGGAAGAAAGGAGCAGTAATTAATACCAAGTTTCTCATAAAGGCCAAAAAAATCATTCTAAACACGTTAAAAACGTAGCTTTAAAACCACATTAAAAGGTACAGACTATAGAGAAGCTTAACGGAGTAAGTGAAGAAGAATGATCCATTATCAAAACTTCGTTTTCATGCATGATGAGAACTTTCAAAGGGAACCTAAAACCGGCATAAAACGAGGACATCACGCCCAAATCTAAAACCAGCATAAAACGATCAATACTTGTGTATTTTTAGGGAACCTAAAACGATCTGAAAAAAAAACCACCATAATGACAAATCAAATACCTGTTGAATACCAAGGCGAGCGTCTCGAAATTCCCAAATTCTTCCAAGAAGAATTTGAGCTCCGCCGCTCTCTTGGCCGAGTCGAACCTAACAACCGGAGCCCTCGTCATCCCGTCCCGAAGAACGACGCTCTCAGCGCCGCCCGACTCAGCGATGGCCTTGCAGCCGCGGTTGGTGCTCGCCACGAGGCACCCCTCCGTCGTCGCCATCGGAACGAAGTACGGTCTCCCGTCGAGAATCAGCGGCCCGGCGATCCCCACTGGAAGCTGCACGTAACCCACTGGCATCTCGCAGCACTGCCCCAATATCGCATCGTAATCGAACCCATCGAGGGGCAGGCCCTCCAACCCACGCCCAGTTATCCTCCGCAGGGCTTCCCGCCGTATCCCCGCCGCTCGCCGGCAGTCCCCGAGCTTTGTCTCGAGAATGTAGGATGGGATCTTTCCGGCGACCACATCGGAGACGATATCCTCGTCGTCTCCGGCCAGGGGGGAAGCGGGAATAGGGTTTTTTGGGGAGCAGAGAGAGCAGGGGACGGTCATAGCGAACGTGGGTGTGGGCGCCGGAGCCGGGGGCGGAGGGGCGAGAAGGAAGTCGTCGTCCTCGTCGTGGGAAGAGATGAATGACTGCACGTATGCGATACCGAAAAAGCTAATGAGGTAGATCAAGGAGGCGACGAAGCCGACAATGGCGGAGATCTCGGCGAGAGTGAGGACATGCAGGGGCGTGGAAGTTCGGATCTTCTCGCGCCACCGACACATCAGGTAGTATATGGAGACCATGAAAAGAAGGGAAAAGAGCTTGTTGGTGTGCCGGATGGGAAGCGGTAGCGCGTCGGAGGCCTGGATTCGGTTTACAGTTCCGGAAGCGGCAGCGGGATCCCCAACCGCTGCCGGCGCCCGGTTGGCCTTGGAGGAGGATCGCCTGCGGAGCTCCATGAAGACGAAGAGGATGGAAACAAGGAGGCAAAGCGCACCTTTCCGCCTTCTCCTCTCTCTCTCTGTCCCACTCGCTCGCTCGCGCAGTTGCGCTCTAAAATAAACGCAGGGGACGGACGGTGACGCGTTTAATAGGCGGAGAACCCGGGTTTTCTCACCTCCGGTGACCACATCCTTTCGCAATTTTCCGAATTTCATCAGAGTGAGCTGGCCAAAATCTATACGTAATGAATGTATGTAATATCTTATCAAAAAAAAATCTATATGTTAAAATACTCATTAAATTTTTTTATTTATTTAATTTTTAAAATTAAATATTTACATAAATTATTACATATTTTAAATATATAATTATAAATTTTTAATGTTTCATCATATTAAAAAAAAAAATTAACTATGTAGAATATAAATAAATAACTATAATTTATAATTAGAGATTAAATAAATAAAAATTTTAGAGTTTTTTTTATAGTTGAATTTTTTTAAGAGTTATATATGTAATTCTGTTGAAAAAAAAAAAATTTATATTATTTAAACTGTTAAATCATTTAAGTAGTGATTCTCTTCAAAATCACTGAATTTGATGCTTTTGAGATCATGACAAACTCATTCTGTTTTCAAAGACACTAAAAATATTAAATTAATCTTATTAAAAAATAAATAAACTAATTAGTTTTTTTTAAAGAGATTTACATACATATCTCTTAATTCATATTAAATTATATATTAAATTCTTTATTTTTTAATTTTACAATTTTACCTCCTAAATTATCCAAAAATAATATTTTATATATACATAATATTTTGTATATATTTATAATATTTTGTATATACCTATTATTAGTAATAAGTATCCAAATAATTATAATCAACAAAAAAAATCTTTTAAAAATCATAAGAAATGCTTAGATATATTATTTTTGGATGATTTAGGAGTGAAATTATAAAATTAAAAAAATAAAAAATTTAATATATAATTCAAGAATAATTAAAAGATATATATGTAAATGCCCTTTTTTTATTACTTCAATTGGAACTTACAATATGTCAATTTTAATATATTACTCACTTCAATTATAAAAAAATATATATTTTAAATATTTCTTAAAAAACCTACTCATTATAGTATTATTTTAACTTAAACAAATTTTCAATTTTTAAATTCACAATTTTTTTTCAAAAAACATCTGCCATATGAGACAAATTTATTTTTTTTATTATTGTGATATAATTCATTTGTATAACGGCTCGCCGCTTATTATTTAACTTAAATATATATATCAAAAGTCATATTTTATTTCAGTGATTTTTTTTTTAAAATTTTATTTAGTTCAAAAATTAAATTTTAAACAAAAAAAATGATCTTATAAAATTAATAAAAAATATATTTAATTTAATATTAAAAAATATATTTAATTTAATATTAAAAAATATATAAAATATAAAATAAAATTAATTCTAATATTCGTATTTATATTGGATGTGAAATACAGCTTAATTTAATAGTTAAAATTTATGTTGAATTCAAACAAAAAATTCGAATCAAACGAACGCTTAATACATTGCCCAACAATCACTCTCACTCTTTTCAGCCACAGCCACAAGTCGTATCATTGATTGTATTTCAAAACACGAATTTTTTTATAAAAAAAATTATTTATCATTAGATGCTTGAGAGCAAAAATCATATAAATTCATGATTTTTCTCTGAATCAGACAAATTCAAGAACTTTGCTTCTCACATCTGAATAATATTTATCCTTAAATATATAATAATTTATAAATTTACCGAATATCTAAAAAATTGACTCTTACATAAAATCATAAAAGATTTAAGCTCATAATACATAAAATCACCTTACAATTTAAACCATAATCACGTGTATCACACTCATTTTTAAAAAATTATACTGTAATTTTAGAAAAAGTGTGTGGAGTATAATTTTTAAAAAAATATTTGATATGTAAATATGATAATATGAAATATTATGCATGTAAATATTTCTTAGATAAATCTCTTGTCTCACGTCAGTAGGAGCAATATCTAATAAATTAGGTTGTTGTTATGCCGGTAATTAAATTTCGATATCATTCAGCATGACATAATTGTCAAAAAAATTCAATTCGAGAAGCCTCGGTGAAGAAAACAGAAGTCTACTTTGAAGAAATTAATCTTCTGCTCGAACAGCTACAGTCTGGGCCTCAAATAAAAGCTAAGCTGAGCTATTAATTTAACTATACCAGTAAGATAGCTTTAGCTATACTACTTAGCTAACTATCTTTTCCCTTCCAACAGACTATTCATGTATTCTTGCTCCTCCATAAATTCTTTGATTTAACATAAAATAGAGTTCATGTGCCATTCATGTATTCTTTTCCATCCTGTTATACTACGACTCGCCCTTTTTAAGTTGTTCGGCTATCTCACGTCACTATCATTCTGCTGCCTCTGGGGCGGTGACAACCTTCCTCACTGCATCCTCAGTTCTCCCATCGCCAACAGCTCTTTATTGGCTTTACTCTGATCTTTTTCTCCTTTTGTGGTCATATATCTATATAATCAAAGAAATTTATGGTAATAAATTTATTCTTTATTTTGATTGATCTCTGTGAGAAAGCAAAGAGAGGCAAAGGAGAGGGAGAGCGACAGGAGAGAGAAAGCAGAGATAGAGTAGAGAGAAAGGAGAGAGAGCTAGAGCTCGCGGTAGGAGAGAGAAAGCGGAGAAAGGAGAGAAAGGGAGGGCGGCAGGAGAAAGAAACGAGAGAGAGAGAGAGGAGAGAGAGGCAGAGCTAGCGGCAGGAGAGAGAGAGATCTAGGAGAGGAGAGGGGAGAGAGAGGCGAAGGAAAAATTAAAATATTTAATTTGTAATAAGGGTAAAAATAAAAAATTTATTTTTTCATCATCAGTATTATCTTTAATAAAAATATATAAATATATAGATAAATAAGATGGTTTTAAGAGCTATACTTACAAATATGTTAAAAATTTAAAAAAAAAAATTCTAAAAAAATAATAAATTAGAAATAAAACTCGGAATCCTAAATAAAATTAAAATTAGTAAAAAAATAATTAAGCTGAACGGTCCAAAAATGCAGCATATTAAAAATAAGGGAAATTTCAATTTGTCTAGATGAACCTTTGAGTAAGTTAAAACTCAATTACTTATATTAAATTTTTTATTTTTTATGATATAAATCAAATTAATTTTTGTATTAAAATTATGTAATATGTGAAATAAATTTAATTTTACTTTAATCAAGCTCGTGAAAATAAATTTTTATCATGAATATTTGTGTAAGAAATAAAATCATCGAAATATTATAAAGATATTTATCAAATTATAGCCTATTTTAGGTAAGCATATAACTTTTAAGTTCAGTAAATTATTATTTTGTTGATAACGACGGGGGTTGATGTTTGCGAAGAGAGATTGTTACATTGCTCGAGTTAAAAGAGACGGATATATTAAGTGTAAATTTACTTTTTTATGTTGTCACAAAAATAAACTCTATAGTTCACATAATAGATAGTTAAAATTTTATTCACCTTATTTCAGGCTAATTACAACTCGACTTAATAGATATTAAAATAAATTTGCCTTACCTAACATTTATTTATTTAGAATCCGCATAATATAATTTTTAAAGTTTGAGTTTAATATACAAAATAAGTTAAAGTTTATGTTTATTTTTGTATTATTAATGCCTAACCAAACAAATTAACTAGGTATCGAGGTTAAACCTAATCCAATAAACCGACTTGAACTAGACCCAAAATATTTTACTCACCTTATCTTCTCTAAACTTTTTAGTCAACTTCTTATCGGTGAACATATATAGCTCAAAAAATAAAAATCTATCTTTGCGTGCATATTCGAGTTTAAGCTTAAATTCAGGTTTAATTACTCATGAGGTGCGGATTAAAGTTAAAAGATGAGCAAGAAAAACTCACCTAATTATTTCACTCAGGAAGATTTGGCCGCTAGAGAATCAAACGAAGCAAAGCTTGCTGGCTAGCTGACTTGCTAAGCTGAGCCGAAGAAAGATAGTTAGCCGAATAGCACCTCTGGGTCGGAAGGTGTCGAAGGAGCTAGGAGGATAGCGCATTAAGCAAGTCTAGAGAGAAAGAGACAACGTGAAAAAAAAAATTCATTTCTGTGTTAATTGTGTTTATGTATTTAAATGAAAGGAGTTTTTAAAAATGATTTGATTCGAATGAAATTCTAACAAAGGCAGAGGTACTGAGTTTAAATTTTCCAGCATAACTGCCAGCCATGAGAGCATGCACAATCAACGGGCGTAACAGTAGCTATGAGGACAGTGCATGAACACCACGTGCACATGCATGCAGAGGTTAGGGGAATTTGCATTATGGTGCCCTTACATATTTCTATTTATATAATAACTTCATAAAATTTACATATAAAAAAAAATAAATCACATGTAGGCCGATGAATAATAAATAATATTATGTAAATTTATGATTCTAAATTTTTAGCTTCTGTTCTTTGAGACATGTCAAATATATCAGTTTAGTTATTTTGCAATTTTTATTATTATTTTAATCACAAAGTATTAAAAATTTTCATATTTTTTCTTAATAGATAGATAGACTTCTTATTTAATTAGAGGAAAAAAAGACTAAAATTTTTTTTAAAATATTTTTATTAATACTTTATATTACAAATAAATATAAATATTAAAAATAATTTTATTTTATATCTTATATAAATCTCAATTTTAAAAAATTAATTTTATTTCTCACTCTACATTTTATTTTAATAAAAAAATTTAATTTTATTTTACATTCAACATAACACTAATAATTAAATGATTTTATTTTACATAATAATATTTAAATAATTTCTCTTTCTTGATCTTAAAAAAATATAAACATTCCACCAACATAAATGTTGAATTATTTAATTCAAATTTAATGACCTGATTGAGAATACTAACTCATTTAAGTGATCTAGAAAGTAAAAAATTTGAAAACATGAACCTCAAGAACCTGTATTTAATTTTTCCATATAAAAATACAATCAAATCTTGTTCACTTGAACTTCATCATAATTTTACTTAATCAATATTTTGTGTAACAACCGTGGCAGAAAATAGCGAGGAGTAATCGCCGGATCATGTCTTGAGAGAAAGAAATTACTGGAGCAATACGACGACTAGCAAGTTTCCAATCTGATAAATAATGATGAGAAAAACACACAAATAGATAATATCACATCGTAAAGGGAGAAGAGATTCTGAGATTCATAAGTATAAACGTGTTACTAAATGATAGAAGCATTTTTTAAGCTAAAATCGTAAAGCTAATGATGAAAAACTCTACAATTAAATGTGCTTGAGCTGAAGTAGTACTAAAATGAGTGACCTCCTAAGAAGTGATCAAATCACGCAGTTCTTAAAAGTCAAAATAAGTAATACTTCTATATTTAGATTACATAATATTGCATATAAATTAATTAAAATGTTCAATATATGAAAAATCAAGATCTAAAATGTAAATTCTCCTTAAAATATAAACAAAATTCATGCACATTGAAAGAAACAGAAGGGGAGAAAGGGAGAAGATGATGGTGGTGGAAGAAAAGAGAAGGGTTCATAGTTCATGGATGCATACCCTTCTTCTTCCTTCTTCTAATGCTCACTGCATTCGAATTCTAACTAGGGCCATTAACGGTTTGATTTCGAGGTGATCGGACCTCGACTTTAGATCAAATTCAAGACTTTCAATCCAATCACGACCCAATTCAAATATAAATGAAAAAAATTCGATCCAATCTCAATTCGAGCTGAACTTAGCTTATTTATCATCGACTTAAGTTTCATCTGAATCAAAATCAATCTAACTATCGATTAATTTTCAACATTTCAGGTAAAATTTTAAGTTAAAATATTTTGTTTATTTAATTAAATTTAATCATATTATTCATTTTAATCTAATGTTTAAAATCAATAAAATTTAAACAATTATTATGAAGAAAAACTAGTATAATCATTTATTAAATTATTATAAAAATACTAACATACTAAAATAAATTATATATATAAATATTTATAAATAAATTTTAAAATTATTTTAATCAATTTAATTTCAAGCTGACAGATGAAAATTTCTGGTATAAGAAATGTCCTACAAGCATGCCATTAGACATCAGTTAAAAAGGCTGTGGTGATTCTATCGCAGATCAAAATACTTAATTCAAATATTTTAGTCTAAAATATAAAATAAAATTAATATTTTTACTAAAAATAATCAAATATGTAAAGTAAAATAATATTTTTTTTATATTAAAATTTGTGTAAAATAATTAAAAAAATTATTTATTATTATTATTATTATTTTTTAAATTAGTACCTTGATTTTGGTCCCCGCGCCAAATAAAGCCTTAAGCTCACTAAAAAATATTATAATATAATAATATTTTTAATTAATTAATAATATTGCACACTCCCTTTAATTGCTCAATTAGGCTTCTCTCATTCCTACTTTCTCGACGTCTCGCTGCAGCACGTTGAAGCCGCACAGTGCTCGTCGTTGCACATCCCGCACATCTCAAGATTAAATCAAACTCTTCTCATTTATATTATGAATCGAATCAAAAATTTTCAATTTAATTTTAAACTGAAATTAGATCTACTCAAAATCAGATAGTTGACGGCCCTAAAAAAAACCAACATACCTATCCTCTAGAGCTAAAAAAGACTCCCACCAAACAAGCCGAGTTTGAGCCAAAACTCATATAAGGTGCTAAAAAGATTGACCAAAACCCAAATATTTCGAATCAATTCAATGATCAACAATTTCGGTAAAATACTGAGTAACCTCATCGTGTTAACCTGCTTTCATCGCCCTTACATCAAGCCATAATGTCTCATCCAATATTTCTTCTAACAAATACTTTCCTCAAAATTAGAGGCGAGAACGATCCGAGTTCGAGCCAAGCTACGCACGGCTCGAGCTCTGCTTATCTCAATACGATTTGAGTTCAACTTCGAGCTCGCTCCAGCCTTAATTGAACCAACTCGAGCCCTCCAAGAATTGAAACTTTTTTAAAAAAAAAATTCCTTTGCTAGGATTTCAAATTGGCTTAATATACCTACAAAATCATCCAACAAATATTCTAATCGCAACTAGCACATATTTATATGCAAATAATAAATAATTAAATATATTATTTATATTAAAAATAGAGATTGAGCCAAGTCGATCCGGCTCGACCACAGCTCATGGCTCGGCTCAATAAACTCGAATTGAGCTCAAATCGAGCGAAATATCGATCCAAGCATCGAGCGACTATCAATCTTCGAGCCAAACTCTCACCCCTACTAAAAAAAATCCAATTTTGAAGGAGATTCCATAGAGAATGAGGATGTTAGCGACATAGCCGATGCACTAGTTCTACTATACGACAAAGTCCGAAGCATTTCGAAGGTGTATTTGCACTTCTCCCCCAATAAAAATCACAGAGCTCATGGTCACGCTGACAAACATCATTCCTCAACACAAGTGCTTCGTAAACTAAGACTTCTAACCTTTTAACCTCAACACAATCATTTCTTCTATATATCGAGTCGACAACCCGCCTCTAATTTGACCTAAGTTTTCAGAGCATTGATACGTATTTGAATCCACTCATGCTCGAGTAAAACTCAATCACGAGTGGATTCTATATGGCTAGTGAAATCGACTATAATCAGTTCATCGTAGGCCGAGGTCCGAGGATAAATTTCTAATTTAAGCACATGAACTGCAAAACGAAAAAAAATTTATACTACACGAATCATTCCTTCTTAGCCTCAGATCATTAGGAGAATATAAAACAAACTAAAAAAATATACAAAATTCACAGAATTTCATACAGTAATTTTTTTTTTTAAATTTGCAGTCTTTTTTAAATCCATGCTCACGTGAAGGGAAAATTGCAACTGGGCTTGTGAGGTTGACATTGTGTTTCATGTTGATCCTAATTTTTTAAAAATTTTAATTTAGATGCCTGAAGTTATAGAAGCACTACCATTTGATCTCATTTAGACATAATTATTTTATTTTTCAATTCTAATTGTTAATTTTTTAATTTGTTAGAATATAATTTTCAATTATGAATTGAAAAAAATTAAATTTAAAAAAAAATAAAAATAGAGAAATATAATGATCCTCTAAAATATATAAATTGTTCAAACTAGTTCAAAAAATAATCAAGAAAAGTAAGAGATTTAAAAAAAAAAAAAAGGCCAAAACAACAATACTTTTACAAACTTGGAGTAAAAATCGAAAATTTTCAAAAAAAATTAAAACCAATTTGTAATGCTCTCCTTTGCCCATAAAAATAATATGCAATTTGAATCGAGTATTTCTAACCCATTTTATATATCAATCAGATATAGATTTATGTAAGCCTTGTTAAAGTTGGGTTATGAACAAATCGACTTGAACTCGATGCCTAACCTGTTTTGTATAAATACTTCTTCATTCATGTTGTAAGCTTTCTTTTTTGTTTGGAGGCTGAGATGCATATATCTGCAGGTTTGTTTATTTTGTTGCATCATCTTAGTTATCTTAGTTTATGTGAATTTACTTTGAAGAATAATAGAGAAGAGGTATAAGTTTAATGTAACTATTTCATAATGTAAATATAAGTCTTGGATTTGAAATACGAAAGATTACATTAGACAGTTAGCAGTCAGCATAAAACTTATCAAATCAAATATGACATGAATCCTTTAAGAAATTGCGCTAAAACTAAGGTATTCTTTAAAAGCAATGCGTTGAATTGCCTAAATGTAATGAAAAATGTACAATAAGTACTACATTAGCAACCGAGTATAGAAATAAATGAAGAAGGAATTTCATATTATGGATGAACGTAAGTAAAGAAGTTGATTTAAAATACTAAAATTACTGCTAGTATCTTAATCTCCAAGAGTTTGGATAAGAGTTTGAATGATCACATAGAGAAAAGTAAAACAAATAAGAACAAAAATATTACTTTAAAAATTATAATCAATATGATGACTATTAACATTCTAAGTGCATATACTCCTCAAGTAGGTTTGAATGCGAATATAAAAAAAAAAAATTTGTAATGATTTGAAAAAATTAATACAAAAAATACTTTAACAGGAAAGAATATTATCAGAGATCTAACAGTGCACATTAGAAATATTGCGGAATAAATTAATAGCATCCATAATGGGTTACGATTTTGGGATACTAATAAAGAGGGTAAATTCATTTTAGAGTTTCCATTAACTTATGATTTCATAGTCGCTAATACTTTATTAAAAAAAATGAATATATTATCACTTACAAGAATGAGTTCTTATGAACAAAAATTTATTATTTTCTTATAAGAAAATTGCTTGGACTATAAATATTATAAGAATATTCTAAGTGAATGGTTGACTACTAATATAGATTAATAATTTTAAATTTTAAAATAAAAAAATAAACAAGAAATAATAAGTTAAAACAATATCCACAAACTCAATAGTGAAATCTAAAAAATAAAAATAAATGTATCATTCAAGAGAAATGTTTAGAACTTGGACAGTGGGATATCAAGAGGTAAATTGACCTTATGTAGCTGATGATTACTAACTACATCAACAATGTAGCGAAGAATGTGTTGAAAAAATCTAAAAAAAATGCTTCAAATAATACAAAAGCTTGGAGGTGGAAAGTAAATGTATAAGAAAAATTTAAAAAAAAAAAATTATCTAGATAGCATCCCTATATATTTATAATAATGTATGATAGATGAAAGAGTTTCTTAGCCCACTAAGTTATTTAATAAGATTTTGACAACCAAAAGAATGTCAAATTAAGGAAAAACGAGTATATTAATACTTATTTACAATAACAAAAGAAATATATAAAATTGTGTCACCAATATAAGACAGACTTTAATGAAGAAAGAGTTTTAAAAAAGAAAGGCTTACATTGTTATATTTCTTATATTCAAATTATTAAAAATATGTATAAAAAAATCATTACTCAAGTTCAGACACAAGAAACTTTAATTAAAGATTTTTCTATTACAAATAGATTACACCTATGCCTAACTTTAAGTCTGCATCATTTTATACTAGTTATGGAGGTCCTGACTAAATACATTCAAGATAAGATGGCCTAGTGTTTACTTGTTGCAGATGATATTCTCCTTATTGATGAAACTAAAAATGAGATTAAGGTGACTCGAATTATGGATGAATACTTTAAAGTCTAAAAATTTTCATCTTGCTGGATCAAAATTTGAATATATATTGAGCACACATTTAGTCAAAAAATAAGCACTTATATTAATAATATAACAACTGGTGATTAAATTATCAAAAAAAGTGAACACTTTAAACACATTTAATCAATCATACAAAATAACAGTGATAAATAGTGACATCATTAGCAGGATCCAAGCAGAACGAATAAAATTGAAAAATACATCTAAGAAAAATTTCACTCGGACGTAAATGTAAATTTTATAAAACAGTACTAAGACCAACAATGATAAATGATGCTTAATGCTTAGCCTATAAAGAGAAAACACATAAAATAAGTATTGCAGAAATGAAGATAACAAGAAATATAAGTATCTACATGAAAGAACAGAATAAAATCGATTTAAATAGTTTGAACATATAAATCAAAAGCTGATTACTAAACCATGCTCTTGTAAAAAGGAGGAGAAAGACCAAGAAAAAAACTACAAGAAATTATCTTACATACTTAGAGCTAGATAAAGATTTGTTAATTGATAAAGTATAACAAAAATAAAGAATTCATGCAGCCAACCCCACTTAGTTGGATAAATACTTGATTGTTGTTATTTGTTGTTGTATTTCATATTGTTAGTTGTATTTTTTATCATGCTTTCCATCTAAAAGAAGCATGGTTAGCATTTAAGTTCAAACAAAAAAGGCACAGTAATATTTACTCAAAACTAATTTGCTTGCAATGAAATTGACTCAAAAAACGTAAGCAAACACATAATATATGTACTTATGCTTGTAAAAATCTACAGAGAAACTACAAATATGTACTCCATAAAAGAATTTTGTATAAGTTGTACTTCATTTTTGTGTGCACTCAACCCATATTTCAACCCAAAATGACTCATCTATTTAATATTTTAGGCGCATATATAATTAATCAAGTGTAACTTATCTATGGGAAAGTGGGAGATTTTTTGCAGTCTACCATCTAAATTTTTGATATAGCATTCTATGACCCAGCTGAACCTGGACATACAAAACCTCGAGAGATGATTTTGGCGAAAAACACACATCAAAAACCATACGTATTTTCGACAATAATTTTTTAACTATACCAAACTTAGGAAAAACACCTCCGATTAAGATTTTGTACAACTTAAAAAAAAAAATACCATAGATTACTTCTAGAAGAACTTTTGATGTCCCTACAATAAACTAAATGCAAGATTAAATGCCAGGTGAATGAACTAGCCTAGATTTTGCTTGTGGAGCTTGACAATGAAATTAATTTAGGAAATTTAACCCTAAATTACTTAGGTCTCAATATCAAAATTAACTCAAATTGAGTGGATTTGAACATCTCAGAAGAGGAGCCAAAAGGAAGCGTACTCATCTGTAATTCTGCCATTAAATAAAAGAAACTATCAGAGTCTACGCCGATCCAAGGAGCGCAATCCTCTCGCCTCTCAACTTTGCCAGGTCTCATTGACAAATGACGATGCACAAACAATTGATTTTCCATAAGATTCGTGCCACGCTAACCACCTGAACACCCACGATGAACGCAATCGGCGGCCACGCCGACCACATCCTCTTCCTCTACAAAGCTTGGCTGGATTGAAGCAGAGGTGGTTGCCAATAATATGAGTGAGATTTCCTTGTTCATTTGTGTTGTGAAGAAAAGTTCCTGTTTTAGTTGAGTTGAAGAAGGAGGTTTCGGATTGTGGCTGGGAACACAGGGGAGCTGAAGGTTTTCCTGTGGATTGCTTGAGGTTCTAGATTTCAGTTTCTTTCTTACTGACCTGTCAATTGATTTCTAGTGTCAATCTGAATGTTCCAGTCTCCTTACTACTATTTTCTTTATTGAATCAAATTTTGAAGCCAGATTCATGTTATTTCTTGCTGGTTTTGTCGAATCCATTCACATGTTGCTATTGATTTAGTTCTACCATAGCTGAGCTTCACGAAGATATAAGTCAAACTATTAATTTTAATTCCAATTCATGGATTTGCTGTCCTATCATTAATTCTGGAGTTAACTCTTATTATTTCCTCTGTTACTAAATTTAAACCTTCCTCAATGTTGCATGCACATTGAAATTGAAATTAAACGTTGACATGTTGATATTAATTGGTTCTCAAATATCAGATGAACAAGTTATATGGATTAATGGCTGGATTTCTTAGTAACTGTATATATTTCTATCTTTTTTTTTATGAAAGGATAAATTTCTATCTTCAATAGAGCAAGCTTTTGAGATTTATTTAGAACATCACAGTTGAGCTAAAAACTTCATGAAATCCTTATGTGGCTGCAATGGCATAATTAGAAAGAACTTTAGTTTAAATCTCCTCTATATCATATAGTTAATTATACCTAGTTAAATTAATTTTGTATTTAGATTAATTAGAGTAGAATTCTTCCATATAAAAACATCCCAAGGCACAATCCAATTATTGGCAGCTTGAAAATCACCCCCAAGTGATTCCTCGCTACACCACTTTATTGTTGTGCAGTTATAAATAGTTAATTACCAGCAGTTATATAGTTGTTATTGTCTAATAGTTGGAGTAGCATCAAATTCAATTGAGGACAAGCTCAGCGAGAGTCGACTTAGATGGCTTGGACATATCAATCATAGGCCGATAAAGGCTTCAGTAACGATAGTTGGGTTATTAGATTTTTCTCATGTAAAAAAAGAAAGTGGAAAACCAGAAAAGACAAGAAGACCTTAAAGAATGACGTACAAATTTAAATCTAAATGGGTTGTTATTTGATAAAGTGCAATGAAAACAAAGAATTTGTATAGCTGACCCATCTAGTGGGATAAAAGCTTGGATTGTTGTTATTTGTTATATATAGTTGTTATTGCCATCATACAAAGGCACACAAGCCATTGCATGACTACATTGTCAATCCAAAATGAGCCCAACATGTCAAACCAAACAACATAATTTTCAAGCAGAAATCAGATCAACGACATGAAACCCAACATAACAAACAAGACCAGCAGCATCTTTCAGGTTAAACATAACAAAACAACAGATAGCATAAATATTTCAGATATTTAGCACACACCTGGAGCAAGCTTATCCGTGTAGCCAGCAGTCTCCACATTAAAAGCCACTTTACCTCTTCCATTAGAGATTTATCACATAAAATCACTTGTCAGTGAACCTGTGCCTGTCATGAGGAGCAGAATAATCAGTATTAGAGCCAATTGGGATGGTCCCATAAGGATTAATGCTAGGGTGGCTGCCGTAGTAGTGCTTCTTAATATGGTCCATGTTGACAGTGCTGCTTATGCCTGGGATTTGGTAGATGTCTTTGGTATAGTTGAACAGATTTGGATACTCGCGTAGGAGTTTTTTGTTGCATTTGAAATGGACGGCATAAACCTACGTAAGAGCAGAACACCTCATTAACTAATCATCGACAGTGTTAGAAAGAGAGATTCATTTTAAACAACCGTTGCAACAAAGGACATCATTATGATTTGATGACTAAAGCTATCACATTGAACTTTGTAATGATATCTTGACAAAATTTTGGAGCACAGCTCACAAAATAAAAAAAAAAACAATGACAACAACAATAATAACAGTCTTATTCCAAACTATGTTAGTGCAAGGTTGTCGAGATCATGTACAATGAATATAGAAGTCATCTTCCCCGTTTCTAACCAAATATACTCTCTAATCTTTCCCTCATTATAATCCATCCAGGGAATCCAAGTGAGTGAAAGATTTCCATCTACACTCTCATAGTAATTTATTCTTTTACTATATTTTTTTTCCCATATCGTGTTTTCCATATATTACTATCTCTTTTACACGTGACACTGATTATATCTTTAAGCCCTTTATACATTGCATGATTATGAAGCATCAATACTTCATGAAGTCTAATGCATTCATATCAAATACACCTTCACATTTCACCAATACATATCAGATATGTCATGTGATATATCAATTTTTATTATTTAAAAAAAACTGATATTTGTTTGATATTTCTCTGATATTTTCTAATATTTCTATTTAAAGAAAAATATGATGGACCAGTCGGTTTGACCTATAATAAAATATATTAAAAAAAGGTTCATACATAAAGGAAAACTATGCTTTTAGACTCAACAATTCACCATGAGAGAGCAACACATTAGGTTAACGCAACCAAGAGAGCAAAGAGCGTCACGCACACTAGAATTTCAACATAAAAAATAATCTACCATTTGCATGCTGCTGCTTCCTGTACTTCAATCAACCCTTTCTTACGGTCTTGCAAACACTAGTAACATCCTTGGTTCTTCTACATCAACCAACATTATTTCACGAGCACCATGTATCTCATTGTTACCATTGAACGTCAATCACGTTGACTGACTTCTCTACTTCAACTATGGATAGAAATTTAGCATTTCTTTTTATTTTATCTGTTTATTCAGCGAATCAAAGAATTGGAGAGAGACAGGCATGCATCTATTTTAATTAGATCAATATATCTAAGTTTTAAGTCACAATAATTGTATTATTTGTCAACTGTATCTCATTTGAATCGAGTTAATTGATTTGGATAGAATTTAAATTTAAACTAAACATAATTTACTAAAATGTATCAAGATTCATCTCACCTAGATATTTGGTAATTAGTTAGAAAAAAACTGAACAACTTTTATGAGATTATTTGTAAGCTTAAAATGCTTTGAAACTCAATAACAATTGAAGCATGCTTTTATTTTCAGATTAGATTATTCACAATATTATGCTTAGTAAATCAAAAATATCTGAAAACATAAAAATATAATTAATTTTAAGAAATTTTAGAGATTTTTAAAATTCAGATCGATAAGGTGTACAAGTCATCATGATTTACCATTTATACTATATCTTAAATATGATAATATGGCTACCTTCACAATATGACAATAAGACATATATATATAAGTAAATATCATCTAGATTCTTAAGATTAATAAGTAATATCAACTAAGTTCATGAATTTAAAATTTTCAATAGGGCCCCTGAGGTTAACATTAATATTTCAATTAGGTCTTTTTAATTAATTTAATTTTTTTCATCTTTTAAATAAAAATTATTTTTAAATATAAAATGACAAAAGTACAATCCCTTCTCCCACCTCCCATTCTGGGTCGTGGCGTTGTCCGTAAT
Source organism: Apostasia ramifera (assembly GCA_019297695.1). Taxonomy (NCBI): domain Eukaryota; kingdom Viridiplantae; phylum Streptophyta; class Magnoliopsida; order Asparagales; family Orchidaceae; genus Apostasia; species Apostasia ramifera. The sequence continues at coordinate 585,104 of JAEMOT010002570.1, read as the reverse complement.
GGTATGGTTTCCACAGCATGTCCCTTGCTCCTGCACACTGCGCAAAACCACTACTGTTGTGGGACTTTAATTTAGGAAGACATCTTATTTAACTTTTACAATTTTGAGTCTGTTTATTGAATTAAATTTGACACCTTGATCTATTTTGATAAATTCTTTATTTATTAAGCAATCCACTTTAATTTTCAATTTTTTTAAAAAAATAATTTACAGGATTTAAAATTTTACTTATCATAAATTGTATTTTGAAAATATTTATGCTTTAATTGTAATAATTTTGCTATTCAAATTTGATAATTTAAAAATGCATGTATCTTTCTATGTCTATCGTGCAGCACTTTAGTATCAGAGCATGATTTAGATTATGACATTACTTGAAGTTTTTTAATTTAATATTATTACTTTGTCTTGGATAGTCTACAATCACCTACATCTCATTCTAATCAAAGTTCTTGTGTGATTCACCTACACGCTACATTTAATATGGATGCTTAGTTGGAAACGTTAATGTTCAACCTTATGGCTAGGTTAAACCATATATTCCTATCTAAGAAACAACCATTCGTAGAAGAGGTAGTTAACTCATTTTCAAGTGATTCTGATTACCTAACATGCAACGAGTGGGAAAAAAATTTAGATCGTTATTCTAATTATTGTGGTTGCATTGAGTTCGAAAAAAACTGATATGGGATTGATGCTTTTTGGTAAAGCAAAAAAATATGTTGAAGGTTTAGAGAATCATCGTCCTTGGGATAAACTTAAGCCAACTAAGACATTAAATATCACTTGCGAAGAAGATACTCCCCTATAACACATAGGGTTGCACCATTAGTTCCAAAACAACATGAGATAAGATATTAGATGTGATAAGATAATAGGCGATACATCTAGTTTTCTCTCAAGGGAAGAGATGATTGAGCTCTTAAAATAGACCTTTGTCCTTCCTGTGGCAGAGAACATTGATTCTCTGCCTATATCCACCTATATAAATCTCAATTTAGCAAAAGAGTATTACAAATATGAGGATGAAATGTATAAAGCAAAACTACAAGGATGAAATTGAAAAATAAATTGAGAAAATAATTATAGAACTAGAATATAAATAAAATCATAACATAGAGTCGACTAAGATTCTCATCTGACTATAGTGAAAAGAGTATACGTTCATTGAGATCATTTTGATCCCTGAGAACCATAAGATCCCTAAAATTGATCTAATTAAGTTCATCTCCACACATTCAAAAGCTAGTAGTAGGAAATGATCAACACAAAGAAATTACCAATACATGCAAAAAGGACACAAGAATGCGTAGCTAGATTCTAACTTCTAGGTGGTTTGTTGTCACGTTCATTGGTTATTTTTGAAAAATTTTATGACACATATTAGAACCATATTAATTGTCACTCTGACATAGTATCTACATACTTTTTGAGTATAACCCAGCCCATGAGTATCCATAGTCAAATTCATTTTTTTACTTATTTAGAACTGATTGGATTAATCTATATTGAGTAAATAATTTTCAATTAAATTTGATTATTAGTGATATTTGATTCAGTGGCAATTTTTACCCTTTGTAGGAGACTCGGACGCTACAACTATTTGATCACTTGGAGATGCATGAATCATCTGACCTATACTCGACGGGGTCGAGTTTCTCCCACCTAAAGAGAGTTGATAAAGATACCTAATAGCATACTTATGATACTCTATCCGTCAGAAATCATAACAGTTATTGATTAATTGTTTCAAGATTTATTTTGATGAGTAATCAGAGCTGATTTGAAGAAATTGAAAATCTGTCGTACTTAGCTAATATGATATTTATTTATTTTTCCCTTTATTTGCAATATTTCGGAGTCACAATATAATGGGCTGCCTACTCCTAAATAGTTAAAAGGGTTTATGATGAAATGAAAACTAATATTATGAGAGCCAATATAGACTCAGCTTAAGGGGTCAATATCCTGATAAAAGGATGGATAAGATTAGCCCTAGATGAGAATCCTCAAATACCTTAGTTATCCTCTATTTAAATAAAAAAAATCCTTTACCCTCCTACTCCCCTTCCAGGCTTCTCTTTGTTTGCCATCAATCTCAAGTCAAGCTTTGATATCTATGAAAATTCAACAAACCGCCGCACTTAGACAGTTTCATATAGAGGTAGCAATAAATGTCTGACCCGTGAACCCAACCAAGAAATTTTGAGTATGGGTCATGAATTTTGACCCATTTATTAAACGGGTCGGGGTCGGGGTCGGCATAATAGGATCAGACTAGATTCGAGTTCGGCGTTTATCAAAAATTACTCTATAAATGGGTCAACTCAACCCACCAACCCGACCCATTTATTAATCGGGTCGAGTTCAGGTCATTGATTTTAACCGATTTAATAAAGGGGTTGGGTTCGGGTTGAGACTATTCGTGTCAGGTCGAATTATCTTACTAAATAGAGGAATAAAGTGCATAATATGTCACCCCTAAAGAATGATTTTTTACTCGTTTAGCCCTCAAAATTAGATATTTACATATGTCACCACATACTTTAAATGCATAATTATGAATAGCACCCCCACATATTATTAAATGACTAGATCTTCCTCCCCTTAAACAAGATGAAGGGTTAGATCTTCTCCAATTTGGCAGATAGGGTACAGTTCGCAATTATGTATTCAAAGTATAAAATGATATGTAAATATTTAACTTTGAGAGTTAGAGTAAAAAACTCTTCTTTAGAGGTGATATATGTAATTCTCCCAAAAAATTTTGACTAAGATAAGAAGCCACAATAAGAAAGATTAGAGTTCTGAATAGTACACTGTGCAAGCATGCAAAACTAAACAATCAGAATTCTGAATTTAAAAGAGCCTTGCATTGCTTTTTATTGGGATTGACAAAAATAAGAGAAATCCTATTACTGCAACTTCAGGAAATGAAAATATGTACATAAATTTCCATACCTCATCAAACCTTATCAAAGTAACAAAAAGGCGAATATCAGCTTCAGTCAACTCATTCCCACAAATATACCGTTGCTTGCTTAGGATACCCTCACACTTGTCCAAGGCTTCATATAACTTTACTACAGCCTAAATGAAACAACAGTAAACATTCAGTAAGATCACAAATTCCAACATAAAGGTACTAGGCTTAAGATAATTTAACTGAATGATCAAATAATGACTACCTCATCATAAGGCGCTTGTTTCTTTGCAAATCCACATTTATATACACCATTGTTAATCCCATCATAAACCCACTCATTAACCTCATCAATCATTGATTGCAGGTGAGAGGGGTATAAGTTCAAATCAGCATTTTCTGATATTTCATTGAAATCCACATTCAATATACGGATTATATCAGAACTCTCATTGTTTACAATTGTTTTTAGTTGCTTATCCCACAGAACCTGTGACACAAAATGTCCAAAAGTAACTTATGTGTGACATAATGGAAAACTGAGGAAATTTTAAAAGATTTGAAAGGACATATACTTACGGGGACAGTATATTTTCCAGAATAACTTGAGCTAGCAAGCTCATAAAGTTCTCTGACACTCCTTGCTCCATTCAAAGTATCAGGTTCTGCCCCAGGTTCTTCGGAGGTTGATGCAGGAAAGACCCACCCAAAATGCTCATCACCCTCTTTAGTTCTTTCCCATTTTGGTTTGACAGCCTACAAGATGCAATAAAATTATCATTAAAATTTTATAAAATAGCGATAGTGAAGTATGGTGATGTTCATGAGGGAGGGAGGGAAGGAGCCTGGGAGGTGGGGTGGGAGGGGGGAGAGAGAGAGATGGGAGAAGAGGAGGAGATCATCACCGTGTAACTGATGGCCTTCTCAAGCCCTTTAAGTTTCAAATACGCAAGACACCTAGATGCCCAAGGGCATGCGTATGACACATAAAGATGATATCTTCCAGATACCACAGGAAACTGAGATGTCTTTTCTTTTGCAAGAAGATTGCGAAAACTTGAAGGTGAGCGGTGGAAAGCACCAGTATCTGTCACCTCGTCTAAAGCAGATTGAGCCATTTCAAGTGTTTGCTAAAGAGTCCGTGGGTTGAATATTAGAACAACATAATCTAGCATATGATGTGTGGTTTCTTTAAAAATTAAAATCATACATAAAAATTTACGAAATGAAACCATAATTTGGTACAAGAAAGGCACATGAACAACCATGCTATATTTGAGACAAAAGTACCAAAAAAGGAACAACAATAATTCATTAAAATGTATGATGTCCTTTCTTCAAGTTCTAGAACTATCACACTTATGCAACGCAAATTAAAATTATATATCATAACTCTGAATAATTCCAAACCTCCCAAATTAAGATTGATTAAATTCAATGAGTGATTAAATATGATACAATTTGTTCAAAGATATGTGCCTTTTCTTGATAAGCTCAAGCCAAAGGTATACAGAAGACTTTCCAATTAAATTGATTATTTCAATAGTACGGAAACTATTAGAGAGGGTGTGTGTAACATGTGCTGAGAATAAGATAAAGGAAAGACATTTAAGGTGATTTGGTCATATTCGTCAATTTATAAGGCTCGTGCATGTAAATAGAAGTGGAAAGGCTAGACAATAAATGACTTAGGATAAGATATAAAAAAACTGACTTTTAATCACTTGTGCTCATGGAAAGCGTTGCTTTACGGAACATAACATATAGTAGACCACAAATAGTTTGAGATTAAGTCTTTGTTGTTAATTACAATAACAGAAAAACCTTTTTATATAAAATATAAAAAATGAATAAAATGGACCTAAAGAACAATATCAAAAACAAAGTGGAAAATAACATTTAAAAAAAAACAGTGGAAAAAAATAATATAAGAAAATGTAATAAGTAAAAGTATCTTCTAATGTTCCTCGTCAATCTAGATTACACATCAAATGAATCCAACTTATTGCACAAATCTCAAGAACCATCAAGCAAGGCATCAATGGTAGATGATTGCAACTCACACGAAGTCACAGAAAATGTTTGTCACATGAGATCCCTAATGCCACTGACCTAACCTGAAAAATCTATTATAGATTTATCAGCATAGCATGATGAATAGGACATATAACTTAACTGTAGTGTA
>JAEMOT010002570.1:558007-573514 GCA_019297695.1 Apostasia ramifera | reverse complement strand
GGTGGTGGAGGCAGCGGCGGAGGAGGAGGGGGCGGCAATGGTGGAGGAAATGGCGGCGGCGGAGGTGGAGGGAGCGGACATGGGAAGGGTGGCGGCAGCGGTAGCGGCCGCGGAGGGCACAAGGGTTGCCGCGGCGGCGGAGCCCACGGCCGTAGAGCTGGTAGTGGTGGTGGTGGTGGTGGTGGTGCTGGTGGTGGTGGTGGTAAAACTTATAATAATGGCAAAAAATGAGGGTAGTTTTATAATATCTTAATTAATATTGAATAACATTTGCTAATTTGATAAAAAGAGCTTGATCAAGGAGAACTTTTGAGTGATAATTGATTTAATATCTACATATTATTGTAATTGTGTGACAATATTGGAGATTAAGGCTCTGTTTGGCATTGTTGTGCTGTATAAAAAAGTGTTGTACTGTATGACTGTATAAAAAAGTGCTGTTGAATAAAACTGTTTTATACGTTTGGTAAACTATTGTTAAAAGCTGCCATCAAAAGCAGAACTGTTTGGTTAAACTGCTGTGCTGTCTAAAATATTTTTATTTTTGACTAAATTAGACATAATTTAAATAATTTTTGTTACATATATTCTATAAATATATAATAATTAACTCATTCTATTAAATAATAAAATTTATGTGCCATTAATTTTATAATATATTTTATATTATTTTATAGTTTATTTGTATATTACTTATAAATTTTTAAAATAAATTTTGTTTATTTTATATTATATCTACATAAATATGTATATTTTTATTTTACTATATTAATAATATCATTTAATACATTTTTATAAAGAAAATATGAAAATATGAAAATTACGGCAATTGCATATTTTGTCTAATGACGGGACGTGGGGAAGAAAATGACGGGAAAGATTAGCAAGATGTGTTCGGTTAGAGATAAATAATATTAAGGGCATTTTTGTCCATAATTAATTAGAGCACAATCACTTTTCCAAAAAGCTTTTTTTTTAGTTTTTCTCTACAGCTGTTTTTTAGCTTTTTGATAGCTGAAAACGGTTAAATAGCTATTTTATCAAACACAATTTTTATATTTTAGCTATATAAAAAAGCACTTTTTAATACCAAAAAGCTTTCCCAAACGCAGCCTAAATGGAATGATAACTACATATGTCCATATAATGTGTTTATTTTGTTGGATATTACTAAGGAGTCATTTAATTTGATATTATTTTGATGTAATATCATGTTATTTAAAAGAAAAAAAAAATTATTTAATTTAATAATATTTTTAAATAATTTTTAAAAAAAGTATAGAATTGTGAATCAAAAGATGATATTTATATGTCATGACATTTACATAACATAATATCAAGATAACATCAAACTAAATGCTCCTTAAATAAGATCATTTAATATATATATATATATATTGGCACCTTTATTATCGATAATCAAAGTTTTCATAATCAAATCTAAATTTGAACAAAGTTGAGAAAAAGATTAACTAATTTTGAGTTCATTTAAGCAAATTATGTAACTAATCTTAATTTGTTTGATTGAAGTTTAAAAATTCATTAAATTATCTTCTAAAAATAATTTTATTAATATTTTATATTTATTTGCATTATATATAAATTAAATATTAAAAATTTATTTATCTTACGTACTATTAAAATTTAATATTTTTAATAAATATAAATGTTAATATTAGAAACTCACATTATTTTACACGTCACACTTATTGCAATAAAAATTTAATTATTTTATATTCAATATAATTCCTAATAATAAAATAATTTAATTTTACATTATAATATTAAAATAATTTTTCTCTTTATCAATAAAAAAAAGTTAAAATATTTTAAAAATATAGTCCAATTAGACTAATGCACTAGATTTGTTTTTTAAGCAATAAAATATTTTTTTAATAGTTAATAACTAAAAATTGTATTTGATAGAACATGAGTTGCAAAAGAAAATGTCCTTATATTGCCACTAATTCCCATAAATAACTATAATTTACTTATAAAATATTAACACTTTTTTTCTTCAACATATTTTTAAGAACATATTTGTGATATCCGTAACTAAAGAAAACAAGAAGCTAGTGATCACTGGGTGATATCTTAAAAAAAAAAATTATTAAGGTAAAATATAACTCCTTGCAGGCTTCTGAGCAGAAAAAAAAGTACAAGAGTAAATCAGAAATAGGGGAGATCCTGAGCTGTTTAAGTAGACAATGTGATCTCAAACGGTAGAGGTATTTTTTGTGGCAAAAACCGTGAAATTAATGATGAAAAATTCTATAGTTAAACTTGCTTGAGCTAAATAGTATTGAAATGAGTGAACTCCTAGAAAGTACTGAAGTCACACAGCTTTTTAAAGACAAAATAAATAATACTTTTATATTTCAATCACGAAAAGTTACAATATTATTACTACATAACGCATTATTAACTTCATTTTAAAATACATCAAATAGCTATAAAATTCACTTAATAGCCAAATTTTACGTAAAAAAATAATAAAAAAATGAGTGTGATCACTACTTAGATCTCGCATGTGGGCGGTCGCAGTGGCATAAATGTGCTCCAAATTTTTAGTACGTTACTTTATTTGTATCCAATAATTTTTTTCGCCCTCCAATGATGTTCATTCTAATTAATTTTAAGAAAATTAAAAAATAATTTGCTGGCTATTTACTTCTTATTGCTGTCCTACATTAATTATATAAATGTGAATATCCATTTTTGTACAAATGACAGCCAGATTTCGTTTCCTTTTTTGACAATAGAAAATTTATTTTTGTTCCTCTCTTTCTAAATTAATATATATATATATATATATATATATATATATATATATATATATTGGGGGATAAACTATATCTATTTTTAAAATTTTACTGAATTTTCAAAAATTCGAAGAATAATCACTGGGGAGATACAGTCCCTCGCTTTAAATTCTTTAAAATTAATAAAAAAATAGAATAATTACCTACATTCCACGCAATTTAATTTTATTTATGTCATACCCATCCATTCTTAATTAATTACGCTATGCACACTCAAAACTTTATAAAATCTTACATACACACATTTGAGTTAAACTTAATCATAATCTATTTAAAAAAATATATATTTTGTTAGTAAATCATTAAAATTATATTTTTACTCTTACTGGTACATATTTTTCTCTTCCTCAATACTACACTAAAGCATTGATTTGTCCTACAATCAATTCACGTTGCGAATGTCTCATTCCTTTGCCGCCACCTAAACATTAAGATTTTAGAATTTTCACTCAAAATATATTTAAATATCCTTAAAATAATATGATGAACGGCTTAGATTTTTTGTAATCTAACTATAATTAGGTTATTGAAAAATTATGATTACTCATTATAATAAAAATAAGTTAAAATGTGTGTATGTAAGATTTTATAATGTTTTGAGTGTGCATAGTGTAATTAACTAAGAATAGATGGGTAAGGCATAAATAAAACTAAATTGTGTTGCATGTAGGTAATTATTCAAAAAAAAAAAAGCCCCGAGAATTAAAATATTAATTAAGATGATCTAGATAATGAAGGAAAATTCTGATCGTTGATTGGCTGATTTTGTCATCATTTTTTTTAAATTGTTTTACATTATATCATCTCATAACATGTCGTTGCTGTTTTCGTTTTATATTAATTTGACTTTTGTGAGTTTGATTTCATCATGGTTTTCGCATTGATTAAATGGATCTTTTATTCCATTTTTTCTGTGACCAAAATTCATATATAAAATTTATTATCTTTATTATTATTATTATTATTATTATTATATGATTATTATTTTGATAATTGGGATATATATGCCTTTAGATTATATCTAAGAACAACATATAAAATTTATATATATATATATACATTAATTGATATCCCCATTATAATGCATGCAGCTGCAAAAACTTATGAGAAAAGGGTATCTCCTTTTTCTCTAGTGTAATATTTTTTGTGAGGGAAGACCTAATTTGTAACATTCTGATCATCAGTAATTGAATTCTTTTCGTTATCATATTCAAATTACTAACGATTGAGATACTAGAAATTATAATTTTACTACTTCCCTGTTTGGCGCNATTTATTTATTATTATTATTGTTATTTTTTAAACTAGTACTATTTTAGTCCTGTTTGGTCCTCACGCCAAACAGGGCCAGTGTTAATCTACTATATATATATAATCTTTCTACTGCCTATAATATATCATAATTGAATTTTGATTATTAGTAATCTGAAAGCAATAGTGAAGAATCCAGTTACTGATAATCGGGATGTTACGTGCCATGTAAGAAGAGTTAGATGGCTTAATTGTTGGGGCCAATTAGAATAAGCTTTGGGCTTAGTTCATTTTCTATTGCATCATAAACTATATGACCTTCACGGCATCACTCTCTAGCCGAACGCCAATAGCGTGCCGTTGCCACATATAATTGCTAAGATCTGCATGAAAAACTTCGAGCGTTGCCCACCGCAGTAAATTAATAAAGGCGGCATTTAGTAATAAGTCATTTGTCGGCTCTTTTGATCAATATAAGTGCAATTGTGTGGTTCTTGATTATGAAGTCCACACCAGCAATGCCAACTACCGCCTCTCGTATTGAGCCATCAAAGTTAACTTAATTCTACAAGGTGAAGAACCTATATGTGACTTCAACAAACCAGTTCATAGCTAGCATATAGCTCTAAGTTTCACTAAAATTGGCAATTTCGTCAATTTCATCTCAATTTCAGTTAAGAACAATCAAAAACTTGCCGCATTTAATGTTTTTGCCGAGTCTCTCACACGATAAAATTTCTAAAAATTTTAAAACATATATGATGCCAAAATTATCGGAAGCATTAAAACTATCAAACTTATACTTACAATTTACGAGTAGAACTGAAATCGAAACCAAATTTTTTAACCTTGGTTCACATTCTCCCCTTATTAATTTAATGCATCCCACATTTTTACTGCATTAATTAGATAAGATTTAATTTATTATTTCAAAATAAACTCCCTTAAATTGAATTTTATTGTTCAATTAATGGTTAATTAACCTTCATAGCATGGTTTGAAATACTAAATGAAAGCTACAATGTTGGCCTCATTTGCAGTGTGTTTAAAGTGTGAATTTAGGAGGCATACAAGCCATGAATTAATTAATTGTTCCTACTTTTGCTAAAATTTGATAATCAAATTTTAAATAATATTAATAATTAATATATAATATTAAAAATGTGAATATCAAATATATAAAATAACTAGATTCTAGCTAGTAATATATATGTAATTATATTCCACGTATATATTGAAGTTGAAAAAATTGCAATTTGATAATATTATAGTTTATATACATGATCTTTGAGACTAAATGAATAATAAAAATAATTTTAACATTGTGGTACGTATTCTCCTAGTTTAGTACTGTGGAAAAACTTGCTTGAATACTATTAGATTTCAAGTTCGAATCATGTTATTATCGTAATTTTAAAATTGAGTATTAAATAAATTATGTGTGTACCCACCAAATTTAAAAACTAAAAGAAATTAAGTGAAGGAGCCCTTTAATTAATTACCATTAAAAGAGGATATCTTGTGCTATCTTCTAACATAAAAATTAACACTCATGATGAACATTGCATAAAGACCCCCCCCCCCAACCCTCTCTCCTTCTAGCAAGGCTTCAACCTAATTCTCCTACCACCATCATCTTCCCCACATAAACCCCATGTCTAATTCCTTTCAACCACCCCTCCTCTTCCTCCCCTCTTCCCCTTGCCCCCAACCAATTACACCCCCGATCTCCGACGACCATCCTCCCATCACATCCTCAAGCAGGGCAAGCTCGACTGAAGGTATCGCAGGAAACCTCCCTTATCCACCCCGTTGGCTGCCAGCCGACATCTCCGAGCTCCTAAACCCGAGCAAAGCTTCGAGAGACAATATTCAAGTTCTTGGGGACCTTGTCAACCACGACTGGGAGGCAGTGAGGTATTTTCTCTTGTGCCAAGTCCGCCCGGGCGGCGACGTTTGTAGGGTTTTCAGATGCGACTTCTGCGGCCACGAGTTCCCGAATGCTCAGGCCTTTGGCGGCCACATGAGCTCCCACAGCAAGACGAAGAAGATGAAGAGAGCTCGAAGGGGACAGAATATGTCTGGGTTTGGTGAGGCGGCTGGCGGGCGAAAGAGGATGAAGATGGCAACTGCCGTGGCTGAGAAGGAGGAAGAGGGAGGAGGGAGCGAAGGAGATGAGTGGTTCAAATATCTTAACTCAGAATTTGCCGGCATGTGATATATATATATAGCTTGCTAGGGTTTTGGAATAAGATATGCATATATGCATGCATTGCATGCATGGTGCGCATCCATGCATTAAATTAGCTTAATCTTCCTAAGTTTGTGGTACCTTCATACTATATTTTTTTTTAAATTATGATGTTGATATTGTTACATGTCACTTTATTTTGAGTGTGATATTATACTTGTAATCTTAATAAAAATTTCAGAGTTCAATATTACACTATGCATGCATCCCTTATCAAGATTCATTACAATAATTGCATATGGGCGGAGTTTAATTTAATATTGTCTTGATATTATGTGAAATTATTTAGAAAAAAAACTTATTTGATTTGATGACATGCACTTGTGTAAGTTATAATCTTCTAAAAAATTGTGTAATTTTTATTTAAAAAATAGCATATGAACATTATGCATGACATCTAGATATATAATATAATATAACATCAAGATACATAATCAACATTATGATTATGCCAAAAAAAGATATATAGCATCAAAACAAACACCCTGATCACAATCCAAATTTTTTATAATATTTAGGAAAAAAACCCTGGATTAGTACCTATATAATTATAAATTACATACAATATCTAAATATTTAATATTTTAGTATATGATCTTATTTTTTGGTTATTGATTAGTGCTTTTAGGCTTTGGTAACGGCTAAGGTTTACGTTTTAAACTTGACAGATTTACATACATACCTCTTAATTCATCTTGAATTATATATTAAACCCTTTATTTTTTAATTTTACAACTTCACCCCTCAAATTTTTTAATAACAAAAATTAGTAGAATATGTGTATTTGCAAATAAGTTTATAATATTTTGTATATACATATTATTGGTAATAAGCATCCAAATAATTATAATCAGCAAAAAAAATCTTTTAAAAATCGTGAGAAATATCTAAATATGTTATTTTTGGATGATTTAGAGGGTAAAGTTGTAAATCTTTTAATATGTAATTCAAGATGAATTAAGGGGTATGTATGTATAAGTTGTCATTTTCATTCTCAAAGTTATAAAAAAAAATGTGCATTAATATGGTCATGCATTTAATTAAGTATGCGTTATATATAACTCTCAATCATCTTAATCTTAATCCTAAGCCAAGATAAAAATAATATTCTGTTTTCAATTCTAATTAATGAACAAGCAAGCTATATATAACAAGTAATTAAATTATAAAGGAAAGTGATATCAGATAAAAACAATATTCTTCAATATTTTATCAAATTAAATATAAAAAAAAAGATATATAACACAAACTTAGCAAACTAATTAAGGCCTGTTTAGCGCGAGGACCAATATCAAAATAAAAATAGTACTAGTTTAAAAAATAATAATAATAATAAATAAATTTTTCTAATTATTCTACACAAATAATAAAGATACTTGGTGGTGGAAAGATGATGTACAAAAAAAAATTAAGGAGAAGAAGATTTGTTATAGAGATTGATTTAAAAATAAAAATAAAGATAAGTGAGAGAAATATAAAGTGGCTTGACGAGAATCTAAGAAAGCAGTAGGCAATGTAAAGAATATGACTTTTGAGGATTTATATAAGAAGCTAGACACTAAAGAAGGAGAAAGATAATTATATAGAATTGCTAAAACAAGAGATAGAAAAAAAACTAAAAATTTAATTAAAGTAAAATATATTAAAGATGAAGATCAAAAAGTACTTTTAATAGAATAAGATATCAAAGATAGATATATGAGTTACTTTCAACAGTTTTGCAATAAAGATTGTGAAAATTTAATTGATTTACGGAACTCAACAACCCAAAAGAAAATAAAAGTTACTTTTATATCCGACGTATTAGTAAAGATAAAGTCTGGAAAGCTTTAAAGAAGATAAAATATAAAAAAGTAGTAGGACCAGATAACATTTCAATAGATGTTTGACAGTGCTTAGGAGATAAGCGAATTTTTTGGCTTACTAGATTGTTTAATATGATTTTGAAGACTAAAAAGATATCAAATGAATAGAGAAAGAGTATATTAGTACCTATTTATAAGAATAAAGGCGATGTACAAAATTACGCCAATTATAGAGGAATTAAATTAATGAGTCATACTTAAAAACTTTGGGAGAGGGTGATCGAATAAAGATAATATCATAATACTAAAGTATCAGAAAATCAGTTTGGTTTTATGTCAGGTAGATCTACTATAGAAGCCATTAATTTATTAAAAAAATTTAAGGAGAGAAAGAAAAACCTCTATTTTATTTATCTCAATTAATATTCATGTTATTTAAATGTTAATTTTATTTTTAATTTATTTTTTGTTAAATTCAATATCATTATATGCTAGAAAGATAAAAATAAAACATGAATTCAATCTCACAATTTTTTTATTATAATTGAGATGACATCTTTATATTATTTTTTTCACAATTTTGTAATTTTTATAGTATTATTGAAATATAATTTTTTAAAATAATATGACATAACGTAACAATATATCGAAAAAAATGCCTCATTAGTGTTTTTTATTTATTCAATTTTTTTCATACCAACATATGAGACCTATCTTGGAATGCATATATCCTCCTAATAAACTATATATTCTAATTAATAATAATAGAGAATCAAATTTTAGTAAATAAATTTTTGGGGGCTAATAGTCTTTTATTTGTTTGAACATTCAATTAATTTAAAATGATTTAACTACAAACTAATTCATAAGTACAACATATATCAAGATTAAATTATATATATCTGTATATATACATATATGTGCACACATATTTTAATGAGTTTTTTTAATTTTTTACACTTTACACATAAAAAAAGTTTACTAATTGGTTGAAAAAAATGACAGTTTGATTTTTCATGTTTAATATAAATTAAAAAGTTAATATCATATATTAGGTTTTGAGTTTTATGACGGTTGTTTGGGCAATATCTTCCGAATAAAGATTAATTACACGTATCGGATGGCGAGTGCATGCAAGCCGATAGGATTAAGAGGCAGACAGATATAGAAAAGAAAAAAAAAAGGAGTTCTTAGGAGATGTCAATGTAAGAAAGGGTTGAGGATGAAACAGACATTTAAGTGGTCAGACGAACTGTTGAGAAGGGTATTGGCGAACTCAGCAGATGGTCGAAGTCGAACAGTCAAATCATCACTGAGCAAGGAGAATGATCTTTTTTTCCTCCTGAATGTGAAACCCTTTTTTTATCATAAATATCGATATTTATAATGAGGGTGAAGTAAATAAGAACTAGTGGATTAGATGAACTTCATTAATGTCAAGAACTCTGCGGCATAGTTGGCTATGCTCATTCTTGTGGTCAGCTCATTTCTCATTAATGACTGCTTCCTCTCCATGTAATTCTCAACGATGAATCGCTATGTATGATATTCCAATTTGAATAAATATTTATAATTTATTCTTTATAATCTCTACCCCTTTTGAAAGGTATGTTGAGTCATATTATTTAATTTCTTGATTCCCATTTATTTGGAAATCAAAAATTAGCCTGATTTAATTTTAACCTGATATATCACATCATACATAAAATTTAATATTAAAAATTAACTTTATTTCATGTTCTACGTATATTATTAAAATAATAATTAACTTATATCACATCCTTCGTATATTCCAACATAATAATTAACTTTATATCACATCCCTCACATATCCCAACCTAATAAAAATTTTATTTCATATTATTCATAATTTTTAATAAAAAATATCTCTATTTAAATTTAATTTTAACTTTATTAAGTTAAACATTACAAACAAACAAACCCTTAAAAATAAATTGAAATTACTCATCAATTGACAAGTTGATAGCTATTTAATAGTAAGAACAATCTAAGAATAATACCACATATTTATATATGGATAAGAATATTTTATGTGTTTAATATCATTTAATGATCTATTTTGATTTTATGTGTGAACATATGATTATTTTTATTAATTATTTAAAGAAATTTATATATATATATTACATACTTTATTAATTTTGACGTAATATCAAAGTATATGTCCTCTTTAAAAAAAATAATCTCATATTATAAATTTTATAAAGAAGATATATATATTTAATGTAATATACTAAAATTTATCATATAACATGTATTTATTACATGTAATCTTAATCTGATCCAAAAAATAATAAAGGCTATTACATACACATTATTTTCAAAGATTATGTTTACATATTTATGAATTTTTAAAATATTTTTATATATGTGATATCTTATAATTTTTAATATTATAACAGTAATACTCTATTATTATATAATTATAATTAACTTAACTCAAATAATCATAGTGATGACTAACGGTGACAATGAACAACGAGGTAGCATGGTTATGATCACTGGCCGACAGCGTAGCTGCAGGTTGTAGTCCGCCAATAGTAGCGACCGACATATGGTAGTTGGCAGTACCAGATTGCAGCAATGTGGTGTGCCCAATAAGGTTCTTGTAGGATAATTTTATTAGGTTGACGACGGCCTTCATACGAAATATTTTATGTATATTTTATTTATTCTTAATAGAGATTAACTTTAGTTTTGTATATGTAATATTTAAGAAAGTAAATAGCATCCCGAGCTCTAAGATGAGAAGAACATTGCAAATTGGTCTTATCCTTTTCAAAATATCGATTTAAGTTCCTAAGATTATATAAATACCGTAGTTTTTGTTCCTCTTTTAGATTTTCACTAATTTTATTAACTTTCTTCAACAAAAAAATAAAAATTGATCATATTTTTATTAGTTTGAACTATTTACATATTTTAAAAGGATAATTACACTCTTTTATTCTTACTTTCTTTTAAAAATTTAAAAAATTATAAATTTCAATTTCTCTCCTTTCTTACTTTTTTTTTTACTAAAAATTTAAAACTATATATATATATTAATATTTTAAAATTATATTTAAAAAATAAAAAATTAATAAACAAAAATAATCTTACTAAAACATTAATAATAATATCTTAATGGAGGCTAAAATTATATTGATTTTGCAATGTTAAAATCTCAAATAAAAGTTTTTAAAAAGTTAAGATTAATTTACAATATCTTTTTAATCTTAGAAGCTGAAATACAATTTATCCTATTTTAAAGAAAGAATAATTACCTACATGCCACACAATTTAATTTTATTTATACTTTACTCATTTATTCTTAGTTAATTATGCTATGCACATTCAAAATATTATAAAATCTTATATATACATATTTTAGTTAAAACTTAATCAAAATTTATTTGAAAAAAAATATTCTGTTAGTAAATCATTAAAATTATATTTTTACTCTTAATAGTATATATTTTTTCTCTTCCTCAACACCACACTAAAGCGTTGATTTATCCTAAAATCAATTCACGTCGCGGATGTCTCATTCCTTTGCCGTCACCTAAACATTAAGATTTTAAGATTTTCACTCAAAATATATTTAAATATCCTTAAAATAATATAATGAACGGTCCAGATTTTTTATAATCTAACTATAATTAGGTTATTGAAAAATTATGATTACTCATTATAATAAAAATAAGTTAAAATATGTGTATGTAAAATTTTATAATATTTTAAGTGTGTATAACATAATTAATTAAGAATGAATAAGTAAAATATAAATAAAATTAAATTGTGTGATATATAAGTAATTATTCCTTTAAAGAATTATAAATACGTAAATAAAATATTTATTAACGGATCCGAAATAAAATCGGATCCGAATATGCGTTGTAGCAGGTAATGTTACCCGAAATTATTTGCAGGGCTGGCAGTAACCACCGGACCAGTTTCCGTGCGATCCTGTCAGCGGGCGAGGGTCTCGTGCGCGCCGGACCGCGCGTCATCCGAGCCTGATCCGGGCCCAGCCACGTGCAATTCTTTTTTTTTTTAATAGAGAATTATTAATTATTTTTATTTTTATTTTTATTTTATTAGCTAATTATTTTTAAAATTAATCCTTGCGATATGTTGTATGAATTGAATAATAATTTCCTAAATATTGCAACCAACATAATATTCAAAAATTATAAATTTATAAAATTCGATTCAATTTCTAGTTGACTTGATTTTAAATTTTAAAAAACTTAAATTAAGACGATTCAATGCAAATTCAAATCAAAATTAACGATCGTATAATTTGTTTATTAAAATTTAAATTCATGATCTTTAATTTAATTTAAATCAACTTAAAATTCGATATTTTAGGTTCTTCGTATTACTAAAGTTTTGCCAATAAGCAAGCAAATAAATTAAAAATTATAAAATTTAATTTAAATTAAGAATTAATCGACTATTTCAAATACGATTGAACTAATCGGATCAATCATTAAACCGGTGGAACAACTAATTTATTATTTTTTTTAGAGCTCATAAAGATAATAATGTCTACCAATTATAATAATTAATGAATGTTCAAAATAACAAATTTATTCATTATTTCTATTAAATGGCAAATAGTTTATAAATATATGTTTCGTAATATTTTGAGGCATGCAGTACGATATACAATTTGATTAATTGTTTTCTGTGCTTCAATCGTAGTGATCCGTTTTAAATTGAGCTCGACCTGACTTAACTTATTTCTGATCTATTTTAATTTTTACGATAACAGCAAGATCACCAAGGTGTCTATATATAATACTTGAACTTTTATTCTAGATAGGTTATAAGTTTTTACATCTTAAACATTTTATCCTACTTAAAAAAAAAAGAAAAAGAAATATAATCATTTTTAGCATATATTAATATATGACATTAGTGCATAATATGTACATATTTTAATTGTAATTTTATATAGTTTTAAATAAAAATAGTGCCATCGTAGTTGAACTCAAGGTATTCTTAATTTATTAATATATTATTCCCTTATCGCACTTGATGGCAGGCCAATAACACCAATATTATAATATTGAAATATTTTCACATATTTATCAATGATATCTTAGTTGATTCTACCAAAATAATAATAATAATAATATGGCAGTTGGAGAGCAAGTTATTATATTTAACGGATAATTACCTGCATGTCATACAATTTAATTTTATTTATAACTTATCCGTCCATTCTTAGTTAATTATAAAAAATCTGAGCCGTTCGTCATATTATTTTAAAGATATTTAAATATATTTTGAGTGAAAATCTTAAAATTTTAATGTTTAGGTGGCGGCAAAGGAAGGAGACATCCGCGATGTGAATTAATTTTAGGACAAATCAGCGCTTTAGTGTGGTATTGAGGAAAAAAAATATGTACTATTAAGAGTAAAAATATAAGTTTAATGATTTACTAACAGAATATTTTTTTTAAATAGATTTTAATTAAATTTTAACTCAAATATATGTATGTAAGATTTTATAATGTTTTAAGTGTGCATAGCGTAATTAACTAAGAATGGATGGGTAAGGCATAAATAAAATTAAATTGTGTGACATATAGGTAATTATTCCTATATTTAATATTAAAATAAAAATATCAAAAAATGATAATTGAAATAAATTTTTTTGATTCCAATAGAATAGAAGGGAGAGGAATGCTTTGGTTGAAGGTGCAACAATCAAACTGTATATTTAATTCATTGAGCTAAATATATGTTATCAAGTTAGATAGGGTAAATTATTCTAAGGCCTCTAAGTTTTAATTATCTTTTATATAAGTTCATATGTTTTGAATCATATCTCACAAGAGCACGCTCACACATATATACACATATATGCATACATGCAAATATTTCTATGGAATTTTACAGTGAAATCTTTTGGCGAAGCTAAGTTGTCGTTGTGGATCAAAATGTCATCGCTATTATATTCTAATGCAATTATACAGTGATAGAAGTTTTAGTAGAGATGTGTACATATATATTCAGAATAATGAAATTATATTTCAATTATCTATTTTCTTTATTTGTGGTTAATATTTTTCTCTTTATAATTCTTTCTCGTGCAATTCATTGTATAATTAATTTGGTAAAGATATGAAAGTGAAAGGAAATATAGTCATAAAATGAAAAATAAAAAAAGGATAATTTGGTAAATATTAAACTAAAAAAAATAGATTATAAAAAAAAACAATTTAAATGAGTTAGACTGATCAATTATGTTTGAAATGTTGGGGACCTTCATGAAAAAAAGATAAGAAATAACTTTTGAATCTAAAACTATAGATCTACATAAAAGATTATAGAAATTTTAGGGACTCATATATAATTTATTTCAAACGATAATATTTTACGTTAAAGAAAACTATCATCTATAATCAGTGATTGGTGTAAACAATTTTATTCAGATTATTTATAATCCAATGCCAAACACAAACACGAAAGTCTCATATTTGTTCAACGAATTTTACGGATAAATGGCAAATAATTAAAATACCCAAAAAATAAAAAATTTTCCGTCAAGAGCATCTAATTTAAGGGTAATTACATAAATTACCTTTAACAGATTGTGACGTGGAGGGATATTTACTTGGTGGGTACAGAAATTAGGCTAATTTACGGATTTCACTGTAAATCTCAAAATATTATAGATATCACATCTAAAATAGCTATTTTTTTTTATTTTTCACATCCTGCAGTAAATTCTATCAGAAGATTTAACCATAGTTAAATCTCAGAAAGGTCTGATGCCTGCTTGTGATGCCCGCGTAAGAAGAAGATGCAAATAGCAGTAATGCTCGCGAGAATACGCTGCCGCCTCGCATGAATATAAACCATAATTTTTATATAAATCATAATTAAACCCTAATTTTTATATTTATAAAACAATCATTAAAAGTATGTGACTATGAAAAAATGTTATGTTATTTGTGTCTAGGTCATGATCATTTTCCATTCAGAGTATTTTGTTTATATTTTTTGTAAATAATAAAATACATTATATATGACATATTTCTTATCCATGTATGCTTAAGTTTATTGATTTTATATTTAAAAATATATATTTATATTTATACAAATATATATATATATATTTAAAAACACATGCATGTCATAGATATAAAAGTGTATTAAAATATTTGAAATTATACATAAAAGTACAATAAAAGAAATTTGTATTTATGCTGATTATACTTTTTTTTATGCTGATTATACTTATGAAATAAAAGAAACATAAGGGTAATTTTTATAGCATACACAAGTTTTTAATGGCCCATTTATAAATAAAAAAATTTGAGCATCAAAAGATTTAAATGGCATATATCTAATTTTCTAT
>JAEMOT010002570.1:537793-550023 GCA_019297695.1 Apostasia ramifera | reverse complement strand
TTTCTTTTCAAAAACTCTCCAAAGTACTTCTCTTGAGACTTTATCATAAGCTTTTTCCAAATCAATAAAAATCAAATGTAAGTTTTCCTTTCTCTCCTTAAATTTCTCCATTAAACTTCTTAGTAAATGAATGACTTCTATAGTATATCTACCTGGCATAAAACCAAATTGATTCTCTGATACCTTAGTATTATGGCGTAACCTTTGTTCGATCACCCTCTCCCAAAATTTTAAAGTATGACTCATTAATTTAATTCCTCTATAATTGGCACAATTTTGTACATCGCCTTTATTCTTATAAATAGGTACTAATATACTCTTTCTCCATTTATTTGGCATCCTTTTAGTCTTCAAAATCATATTAAACAATCTAGTGAGCCAAGAAACTCCTTCATCTCCTAAGCACTGCCAAACATCAATCAGGATGTTATCTGGTCCTACAGCTTTTTTATGTTTCATCTTCTTTAAAGCTTTCCAGACTTCAGCTTTACTAATACGTCGGATGTAAGAGTAATTTTTACTTTCTTTTAGGGTGCTGAATTCTGTAAAATCAATTAAATTTTCACAATCTTCATTGAAAAGCTGTTGAAAGTAACTCATCCATCTATTTTTGATATCTTCTTCCATAAAAAGTACTCTTTGATTTTCATCTTTAATACATTTTACTTCAATTAAATCTTTAGTTTTTCTATCTCTTGCCTTGGCAATCCTATATAATTATCTTTCTCCTTCTTTAGTATCTAGCTTCTTATATAAATCCTCAAGAGCCATATTTTTTGCAATGCCTACTGCTTTCTTATATAAATCCTCAAAATTATTCATTCTTTAATGCGGTGTAATTTTTTTCTTGCTCTCAAGTTGCAATGTTAGCTAGTTAGACTAGCATCACTTTATTCTTTTGTTCTCTCCTTTGGTGGAGGTGTTTGATTTTTTTCATTAAGTGAAAAAGTAGGTGGATTAGAATTTTTCCCATGTAAAAATTCAAAGTAAGGTTTAGTCGGCTTTGGTTCCTAGAAAAAGTCGGTGCGATTGTAAGGTTTGGTCGGCTTTAGTTCTTAGAAAAAGCCGGTGCGATTGTAATCTGGTTTGCTAGTAGATTGAATTCTCACTTGAGGAGCGTGGGGAGTGGACTAGGTGGGAAGCCGAACCACTATAAATCGCTTGTGTATTTTTTCTTCTCTCTAATGCGGTAAAATTTGACCAATACATAAAATTATTAAATCTGATTTTAACTTAAAAATAAGCTCAAATTACTTTAATAAAATTGATTTATATAGTATCTAAATCATATCTCTCACATTTTTTGTTCTGAGTTATTTTTTGTATTAATATTGCTGTTTTGGTCTATTTGCCAAAATCAACCAGTTTTTCTGTTTCTGTTTTCTGCACTGTTCTTATTCATCCGGTCTATTTAGTAAAATTGACCAATCTACTTTTTGGTACTCTATTTAACCTATTTTCGCTGTAACTTTAACTTTGTTTCTCTCTATTTTGAATATTTGATTTTGCACGCCTTTTACCTGCTATTGTTTTCATAAGTACAATTTATTCAATTTTTTTTTTTCCAATTCACCCCCGCTCTTGGGAAGGCCTAAGTGCTAACAGGTTGCTCGTTCTCTAGCCCAATTTGCTATTGAAAGTAAAGAGAATTTTATTTTGAAGGAGACCATGCCAATGTTCTTTGACCCTTTAATTTGCAATGACTATATTTTTTGTAATTGTTGAAGCTTAATGAAATATTAATTTTTTAAAAAAAACTTACTCTAAAAAATAATATTATTTGATAAATAATATGCTGTATAACCAAATTATACTTTTGATTAAGTTAGATATATATAAAGTAATTTAAATTACATCTATATTTAATTAATAATTATGTATTAATAATATATTTAATTATGTCTATATTATTATGTTTACAATTGAAATAATTATAATTATATTTTTATAATATTTATTTTAATTTTAAATATTATTATTATTATATGTATATTTTATTTATAAATAATAATTATATTTATATTATTAATAAATATTGAATAATTAGTACATGTAACATATTAATTATATTAACTTAATTTAATTTCAAAGATTATTATTATTTTTGAAGATTAAAAGGATATTAAATGAATTGAAAAAGAGTATATTGATAGTTATTTATAAAAATAAAGGAGATGTACAAGGGTGTGCTGATTATAAATAAATTAAATCAATAAGTCATATTTAAAACTTTAGGAAAGAGTAATTAAGCATAAATTATATCGTGATACGAAAGTATCACAAAATTAATTTAATTTTATGCTTGGCAGATCTATTGTGAAAGCTATTTTTTTATTGAGAGATTTAATGAAGGTGTTTAAGAGAAGAAAAGAAGATCTATATTTAGTTTTTATTGATTTAAAAAAAACTTATGATAAAATCTTAATGGAAGTGCTCTAGAATTTTAGAAAAAAAAAGAGATTTGCACTGTTTATATTTAAGTTATTCGAGACACTTATAAAGTGGTTATTACATATGTTCGAATATAAGAGGATTTGATTAGATATATTTGAGAAGAAGTACTTTCGTGTATATTTTTTGTAGATATTAATTTTTTTATTGATAAAATTAAAGAAAAGATTAAAATGAAACTCAAATTATGAAGAAAATATAATAAAATTTAAAGATAAAAAAGTGAATATATGAAATATAATTTTAGTTATAAGATTTAAAAGAAATGTTTTACTAAATGTATTTTTTAATTTTTAGTTATATTAAAAGTGGTTTTGCTGTTGAAAAGCTTTTTCAATTGTACCTTTAAAATATAAGGTGATATATATAAATATTTAACTTATAAGAATTAAATTGGTAAAATTTCAGGCAAAATGAGGGAAGATTTACATATGTTATGCAAATATTGATATATTACGTTTCAATTTATAATTTTTTTTTTTGAACAATTCAATTTATAATTGCCATTGTGCGTAAAAGTAAAAAAAAATAAAAAAAAAATTAAGATATACTCGCATAAGGATGCGACGGTGATTGCAGCTTATTTTTCTCCCTTTTTTCTTCACCGCTGACGCCGGAGAAGCGGTTAGCTGTCGCCGGAGCGATACCCATGATCTTCGTTGACGGTCTTCCACTTTCGAGCGCCGAGCGCTCAGATAAGGTTTTCCTATCTTTTCACCTTTCCTGTTGCCGCCGATGGGGATGGATGACCCTCTACTGACTTCGATTCGATGGTTTGCCTTTCTAAATGGACCAGGGGAGCGATATCTTGGCCTCATTGCTTGAGCATCCGAAGATGATTGCGGCCTCAGATCGCCTCAAGGCCACCCCGGAGAACCACGTCTCGTTCGCCGAGGGCTCGCCGCCGGTTAAGCTCGTTTACGTGTTTCAGAAGGAGTACGCGACAGTCGATCCCGCGCGGGTTGAGGTATATAGTGTTATCTTGTTCTTACATATCCCGTCTTTAAGGCCTTATTTGGCAATGAGCTAAAAAATATGGCTAAAATTAGCCATAACTGAAATCTTAAATTTATTTTAAAAAAATTTAAAAAAATATTTTATATCTCATCTCACACAAATTCCAATATTAAACAATCACTTTATTTCATATCCAACACAATTCTCAATAAATCAATCAACTTTGTTTCACATCCTACACATTTTTTAATATAACCAACTTACTTTATTTCACATCATACACATTTTTTAAAAATGACTAAAAATTTCAACCAAATCTTTTTTTTTTCTTATTAACAAACAGAGCCTAAGAAATGTTTTGATAAAATTCGGATGATTCTTGCTCTGCTTCGATTGCTGGACTCTCTCATTGACTTTGTGACGTCACTAATGTGTGATCTACTTACTACAACTATGTGGCTTGACATCACCCAATGTAAAATTTAAATGAAAGTAGTTGAGATTCTGATCATTGGTCTGTTGGCAGTTGTGTTCAACTGAGCATTAGATGTGAAACGAGTCTGTGAATGTGGATTCTTTCTCCTTTTTTCTTCGAGTTAATCCACCTGTTAGGTAGCTTGGATGATTGATGCTTCGCAATTCTGAATATGTTTATGGACTATGTTCTCTTACATCTAGCTTCTTATTAAACTTACTTCTTATTCTTTTGCTTTACTCAATATTGTATTAGGCAATCTCAAATAGTTTGAAACTACAGCTTTGTTGTTTTTCACTTGTTGTTATTGTATTAAACTTGTTATGTGAATAATTTGCATGACTTACTCTCATAGGTTGTTGGAACAGATGAAGCAACCACATGCGTGGGGCTGGTTATCAGGAACCCCAAAACTAAAATGTTAGGACTTTCATCTTTATGAAGCATCAAAGTTAATTTTGATGTATGCATTATCAAATGACCTTGACCATTTCAATGTGATTGCAGGACATCCGTAGGCCATATAGATTTCATCAATGTTGTTGACATGGGAGTAAGCCAGATGTTGTCATTGGTTGTTGATGATGATTTGGATACAACTTTGGATGTATGTTTCCTTCTTCATAGCTTCTCTAGATTGATAAAATGTATTACAACTTTGATTAGAAGGCTTTTCTCCAATTGCAGGTCCATCTAATTGGTAGCTTTTTGGATGTTCCTTGCGAAGTATGGATTTTAATTTCGTTGTTTTTCTTATGTAATGGAAAAACTTAAATTATGTAACTTATCAATCTGATTACAGAGTGCCAATAACAGCAATCAATCTAGAACAGATGTGATCCTCAGAGGATATTCATTTGCATTATGCTCCAAAATTGTTGAAGCTTTACATAAAAGGCTAGAAAGGTTTCAAGTCCAAACATTTTGTGTGTTGTCACATAACACAACAAGTGACTTCCATGGAAATGCAGTGCCTATCGTTTCTGGTTTTCTGGTAACACTTCCATGTTAACTTGAAGACTTTCTTACATGATATATATTCATATTCTTAAGATTAGACTTACATTGAACCAGAACTAATCTTAAACTTAAAATTTTTCTTGAAGACTTTCTTACATTATGCTTAGTGTACACTTATCAAGGATATGTTACCATCAACTTTTAGATCCTATTACCTTGAGAATTTTGTGCATTAAATGTGTTGCATGCGCTATGCTAAATGTGGCACTATCTAAGTTTCCTTATGTGCGTACTTGGCTAAATGTCTTAATATGCTGTCTTTAGCGTGCTAATATAATTAGGTCCATAGTTTCTCTCTCTCTCTCTCTCTCTACGACTGTGTGTGTATGTGTGTGTATTTGTGTGTGTAAGGCAGGTAGTGTTATGATTTGAGAACATCAGAAGTCGCTACGGCATTTATTGGTTTTTCATTCATATTCTATACAAGGTAGTATTACTGTCTATTCACTAATGTAAGCTAATTAATTAACATCTTTGTTGTCATCAAGTAAACTCTAGTGCTTTTAGCTTAAATCTTTATTTCTGTATGTTATTGTAGTGTCAAGTCTCTTTTAGAAAGAGAGCATTCAGATGGAAAAATAGGAATATACAGACAAAATTACATTGCAAGCAATGAAATTCAAATAATTCTGTAAGATGAAGACACCGGGTTTACATGTTTTTGGCAAAACTCAGCTTACATCCAAGTGTGAGGGGAACATAATCAACTATCAAAGAGTTGGGTACAAATTTGAGGAACCAAATCAATCACCATAATTCCTTTCAATAAATAACAAGAAGCAGAATAGATGTAACCTGATTGAAGAGAATTCCCTTTATTAGGACCAAACAGAAACCCTGAATTACCTGCCTGGTAATTTGCACATGCAGAAATAAGTAGAGACATATGAGGACACCCATTTCCCCCTTTCCTTTCTATTTTTATGACATCTGCGCATGGATGCCTCTCTTTACTTCATTAGGAATCTCTTTATAATTTAATTACCTGTTAGACTTGATATAATCATAGTTTCCTAAAATGTATTCGACACCTTTGGATATTTTCAACGTTATTGATGAGTTTGTTGTTGATGCTTCTGTTATTTTTTAAAGATTCCTATGTTATTTTGGCTATAGAAATTTTCAAGAAATATCTTGTTTACACCTTCTAGAACAAATTGGGAAAGGAAAATGTCTCTATGCTTCTTTTTAGATTCCGCAGGCAACATCTCGGTGAAAGATAATGAAACGTGGATACCTTGTTAAAATGAATGAAGCATCAATTTTAAGAAAAAAATGAACAAATATGTAGAGTTCAAGACAATAAATGTATTAATTTTGCTATTGTTATCATTACTTGCAGAATTCTTCCGATGAAGAATTATGTAGGTTATAGCAATCTGTAGTTAACCAAGCTTATTATAGTCGAGGATTCCACTTAGTGGAAATCTAAATATTTATTGCTGCATGCTTTTTGTTATTTTCTGAAGGTGGTTTTGAACCAGAACTTTCCTCTACATATATTTTATTTTTCTTATGCACATTTACTTGTTAGACATTTCAAATCATTAACTAATAACTTATAGGTTGATACTTCATGTGGATCAATAGTACCTGCTCGCTTCAATAAAACATCAAGGTGTCCTGATGAAATTGTCCGGCGGATTCGGGTGACTGTCTCTTCTGAGGATCCTTATTGGAAAGGGAAACTACTGGAGACATATGACACCATTCATGACAGATTTGTGATTGGTCATTGCTCTTGGTAAGTGATCTCTTGGGCTTATGTATAAAATTTTCTGGGAATGTGATTCATAGTCCCATATTGAAGACGAAAGAGAGTGCACAGCCAGAAGCCTATGGGACAAATTTGAGGTTTATTGAATGTTCATTTCAGTCTATTTTGAGGTTTTTTTAAAATAAATTTTTTTGACGTAACTAAGCATCAAAGTTGTAAGTAGATTGGCTTAACTAATGCTAACACCCAACGCAACCCTGTCAGGTTATGGAGCTAAGCTCATGTCCTTTAAACAGTTTTTTTGTGGGCTTATTTTCAATCTAAAACTAGCTATTCTGCTGATTCTACTGATTCGTAACTGTAATGATACCATGCAGATAAAAGTGGTACTAATTTTAACAATTCATTCTAAACTTCAATTATCTGAGTTTGTTCTAAGTTCTTTTGAAGAAGAGCTGTGCATGTTTTCCTTTGGTTGAATTTTGTTGTATTTCGGTTGGTATAGGATGCCAGATTGGGAAGAGATAGCTTATTCACTGCAGCAGCTTTCAGATTCCGAGATGCTGATTAGGTGTTCTACGTCACCTGCAGCAGAGGCCCCAGAATTTGTTGAGAATGAAAGAAGGTGAGCGTCATGTTATCATTACTCAGCATTACTTGAACTTCAAGTTCTTGCAAATACGACAAACAAATTAATATCTTTTTTTTGTTTTAATTCATGAATCACATTCAGATGGCCATTTTCTTTTTAGGGCCTCTGTGCAAAGAAGGTGAAGAAAAAAAAGAGTAGGATTAAAATAATTGTCGTTAAAACTTGTATTAGAAGATTCACATAAGCTTGATTTAAATACTTAAAACCAGCATTAAAAGAAATGATCGATGAAAGGTGATTTGTAAAGCTGGTTTGTGTAGATGAGAATGGTAGAAAATTAATCCCATATTAGTAACTTCATCACATATTGTGGTGGTGTACAAGTGGATAACCTTTACTAATAGGTGGCTACTAACTTATGTATCTGATCTACCCTATAATCTGGTATTAAAGTTGATGGTTCAGTTGAGATGAGATATTGTTGGGGTTCCATAGGTCTTTGATGGCTTCTAATATGGCGGTGTTGTCAAAAATGTTGTTCTCTCATACCATGGCCCCCAAAGATAGGAGGTAGGCTATTGGCAGGCTTCTAGGTCGATAAATAATGGTGAGAGGAAAACATGAATAGCCTTACACCGAAAAGAGAGGAGAGTTTTTTAGTTGTATAAGTAGGTAGCGTGACCTCAAATGGGAGAAACACTTTTGGGGGTAAAATCGTGAGGTTAATGATTGGAAATTTTGTAATTAAGCATGCTTGGGGTACTGTGAAGAGTAACATTCCTGAAAAGTACTTAAATCATGTAGTTTTTTAAAGTCAAAGCGTACAATATTTCTGCATTTAGATCAAGGAATATTACATTCTTAGTTATATATAAATGGTGCTTAACTATAAGACTGGGCTTTTGGATTAATAGGTGCTCATTGACTTGTATATTTGGCCACCCTTTATCTCCCAATAGCTAATATCAAATGATTGATGCAAGATTTATGGTGATTAGTTTCTCAAAAAGTTTCTATATTTGCTTTAGATGAAGTTGATGGTTTTTAATAAATTTTGTGTAATTCCATGAGGTACATATGACTCCATGATTTCTAATTGTTTAACGCAGGCCCCTGTGATTAAAATTTCATATCGATCATTATGTTAACACAATCAATTTAAGAAGATTTGTCCTTTTTCCTGTTCTTAATCTTCTTCATCAATTTGGCCACCCTTTATTCTCTTTTTCTTCATCATCTACCATGATCATCAATATTCATCAGTAGTTCTCTTTTCATATTCATTTGCTTTTCTCATTGTTCTTGTTCTTATTTTTGTCTTCTTTTTACCGACTTCTTCATCCTAGTAATTCGGTGGAGATATATTACTGAATAAGAAAATGTGTAAAAAGATTTACACAGGTTGTTTATGTACTAGGTCATGTTTTTTATTTTAGGTCATTTGGCTTCGGATTTAAGTATTAGGGTGTTGAATAAGATCTACACCAGCTTTGGAGTGTTAAATAGCAATTATCTATGTTTTTTGAAGCCTCCTGTGTAAATTTTCATTCATTTTATTGCCTTTGACTATTGTAATATTATCATTGCCTTGCCTTTATCAAACCTTTTTTTATTGTTTATTTCACATCTAACATAATTTTTAATATAACTCATTTTTCATCGCATATATTCTTTGAAAAAAAATCACAAATAAACTATCTCAATAATTCTGTAAAGAATCATTAATATATATGGAGCTAACTATATTAACTTTCTTTCAGTTTGAAATCTTCCTTTCTCTTGTTCGACATCGATCTTCTCTATATCCTCCCAAAGTACATGTCTAACATCCAAGAAACTGAGAACAATTTCTTTAAAAAAAAAAAATGAAATGTAAAAATTGGTTAGCGAGTTAACTTTGATTTTAGCATGGCAATGACTTAATTGAAAACAAATTTCGATCTAAACTCTACTCAAATAACTAAAAAGGCTCCTGAGTTCTTCCCCGAAAATTCGGCTTAAAGTGCAGTTATGATTATCAATATGCAGAATTTGGAGTTATTTGATGAAGTATCCAGATTGGAGACAAACTTTTGCAGGCAGGAAACCACGCGTATTTGAGAGAACTGCAACTGGAGGATGGTCAAGGTGCAAATAACACGGTTTTAACTTCCGTGTTTTTCGAGCCACAATCACGAAAATATTTATTTAACTCGAGGTAACTAGTATAGTTGTTGCGCGTTTTGCATCGTCACTTTCACTATCCGACTTTGGCTGCTGCTTCTTCATTTATTTTCATCGTATTGACATGATAAAGAGTATTATAATTTGATTATTAGATCGTATGTATGCAAGATATAATGCTTTTTAGTTTGCTTTCTTAACTTGATTTTCAAAATTCTTCCTTTTAAATTCGAAAAATTCGTTATCAGATGAGCTATTCGAAGACGAATAGGTTTACAATCAATTTGATATAATGTGTTACTACCCGATACTGATTCGATATGTCCATTCATTGAGCAACTCCCTTGTACTTATGTAGATTTTGGAAAATTTATGTAGATATTTTTCAATTATATATTAAATATCATATTTTTTTTAGAATTTTAAAGATTGGTTTGTAAAGCTATTTAAACTTATGTTATATTAATGTATATTTAAATTAAATTCTTAAATCTATAAATAAATTATTTGCATTGATATAATACCGGCAAATAAGTAGGAAAATATTTAGGTCATGTTTGGTGTGAGGATTAAAATCAGAATTAAAATAGTACTAGTTAGAAAAAAGAAAAAATAAATAAATAAATTTTGTTAATTATTTTATATAAATTTTAATATAAATAATATTTTATTTTATATATTCAATAAATTTTAATAAAAAAATTAGTTTTATTTCACATTTTAAATTAAAATATTAAAATTTAGTATTTTAAGTTAAGATGTTAAATAAAGTTGATAATTTTATTAAAAATTATTGAGTATGTAAAATAAAATAATATTTTTTTTATATTAAAATTTATACAGAATTATTAAAAAAATTTATTTATTATTATTATTATTATTATTTTAAATTAATATTGTTTTGATTTTAATTTTGGTCTTTTTGTGAAACAGGGTCTTGTCTAAATATACTATGGTGTAATTATAAGATTAAAGAATTTAATTTTAATTAATTAGTTATTTAGGTCTTAATTTAATATAAATTGTAGAATGGGCACCGAATTAATGGTGATGTTGGTCAGTTATGTTTTTTTGAGTCGCACGCTCAAGTAGATTAAAAAAATATTGGGATAATTACAGTCAGGTATACTTAATATCACACATGTTCATATTTTTTAAATTATAATATTAAAATTTTTAAATTTTAATAAATTATTTGAGTTTTTTTTTTTTAATTTTTTATTATTAAATTTTTTTTAAATTATTATTTACTCTTTGCTCTCTCTCTCCTCCCGATTTCTACGCACGTGAGGCTGTACAGCCGTCGGTGGGTCACGCACACCGTGGGTGCGCGGATCTGGAGGAGAGAGAGAAAGTGGATGGTAGAATGGTAATTTAAAAAATTTTAATAATAAAAAAATAAAAAAAGACACTTGATAATTTGTTAAAAGTCAGGAACCAGATATTATAATTTAAAAAACGTAGATTTATGTGATATTAAGTGTTAAACTCAAAGATTTGGGTGTAATTACCTCAAAAAAATTTATTTTGTTGGACACACGTGGGAAAGGGAGGAGGAGAGTAAGGGTTTTAAATAATTTTAAGTCTCGTTTGGTTGAAGTCCATGATCTAAAATTAATTTTTTAAAAAATAATAATAATAAATTAAATATAATGTATTTAAAATTATATAAAATATGATATAAATTAAAAGTGAATTTTTATATTAAAATTTATGTATTAAAAATAAAAAAAATAATAAAAAAATCAAAAATTATTTTGGCTATGCTGATAGATCAAATGACTTTCAATCAAACAAAACTTAAATTTCACATTTCCTTTTCTACGTCCAGTTCTTCCTACTACAATATTTTATTCTCTTTCACATTTTTTCTCTTTTACATATAATTTTTTTGCACAATATTTGAGCTTTTTATTATTATATTTTTCATCAAGTATTCTAGTAAATTGTTGAAAATTTAATTATTTTTTCATTTTGTAACTTAAAAATTGTTTGAACAAATTTTTAAAGTTTTTAAAGTTATTATCAAGGTTTTGAAAATCGGACCGGCTTCAGAACCGGTAGACTGAAAGATTCAAGGTTCAATGGTCGAACCGGGGTCGAACCGGGGTCGAACCAAGGTTTTGAAAACCAGACCGGCTTCAGAACCGGTAGACTGAAAGGTTCAAAGTTCAATGGTCGAACCGGGGTCGAACCGGGGTCGAACCGGGGTCGAACCGGGATGGAGTAAAAATTAAAAAAACTAATAAAATATAATATAAATATAGTTAAGATATATATTATTCACACATCAATACAATAATTAGACATAAAATGAATGTTTAATAATTAAATTTAATAAATAATATCTTATGTCAATAGCCTAAAAAATAATTTCAAGCAAATCGAAATAACAATAACCCAACAAAATATTCACAAATCATAAATTGAGTATAATATTTAGTACATATTAAAAGATCTGAACAAATGTATGCTTTATTAATATTAAAATTCTAAATTATTTCATCATTTAATATCACTAAAATTCTAAAATACTAAATTATTTCGAAAAGATGTGGGCTGGAGAGGAGAGTGCGAGGGAAGAGAAATCGCGACTTCGTGACTGTCGCGCGAGTAGAAGCCGCAGAACTGAGACTGAGTTAGGGACCCAGAGTTTAGGAAAGTTTTTTTTTTTAATTTTTAACTGAACCGGTCCAACCGTACCGGTTCACCGGTTGACCGGTTGAACCGCGGTTTAGACTGGTTCTGGCCGGTTTTGAGCGGATCCGATTATAAAATTAAACCGGACCGGTTGGCTGACCGGTTCACGGTTCGACCGGTTGAACCGGCTGGTCCGGTCCGGTTTTTAAAACCTT
>JAEMOT010002570.1:500422-537563 GCA_019297695.1 Apostasia ramifera | reverse complement strand
TTTGAGCGGATCCGGTTATAAAGTTAAACCGGACCGGTTGGCTGACCGGTTCACGGTTCGACCAGTTGAACCGGCTGGTTCGGTTCGGTTTTTAAAACCTTGGGTCGAACCGGGATGGAGTAAAAATTAAAAAAACTAATAAAATATCATATAAATATAGTTAAGATATATATTATTCACACATCAATGCAATAATTAGACATAAAATGAATGTTTAATAATTAAATTTAATAAATAATATCTTATGTCAATAACCTAAAAAATAATTTCAAGCAAATCGAAATAACAATAACCCAATAAAATATTCGCAAATCATAAATTGAGTATAATATTTAGTACATATTAAAAGATCTGAACAAATGTATGCTTTATCAATATTAAAATACTAAATTATTTCATTATTTAATATCACTAAAATTCTAAAATACTAAATTATTTCGAAAAGATGGGGGCTGGAGAGGAGAGTGCGAGGGAAGAGAAATCGCGACTTCGTGACTGTCGCGCGAGTAGAAGCCGCAGAACTGAGGCTGAGTTAGGGACCCAGAGTTTAGGAAAGTTTTTTTTTTTTTAATTTTTAACTGAACCGGTCCAACCGTACCGGTTCACCGGTTGACCGGTTGAACTGCGGTTTAGACCGGTTCTGGCCGGTTTTGAGCGGATCCGGTTATAAAGTTAAACCGGACCGGTTGGCTGACCGGTTCACAGTTCGACCGGTTGAACCGACCGGTCCGGTCCGGTTTTTAAAACCTTGATTATTATGCTGTAATTGTTTCTAAATATTTTTTTTACTTTACTATTAATATATATTTATTAAATTATAATGCAAATTTTGTATTTGTAATCATATATTGTGGTGATAAAATATTTTATTTCGATGATAGTTGCCCAAGTTATAGCGGTGGAAGTGGAGATATTATGAGATTTATCGAGCTTTAAACTATGATCAGCTCTGAAATCATCACGCTGAAATTTTTTCTTATTCGAAATTCAACTATAAAACTTGTCATCCAGCAACAGATATTTTTTTATTAAAAATTATGAATGATATGAAATAAAATTAATTATTATATTGAGATATACGAAAAATATAATATAAAATTAGTTATTATATTAGAATATGTGAGGAATGTGATATAAGTTAGTTATTATTTTAATAATATGTGTACGGTATGAAATATAATTAATTTTTTATATTAAATTTTATGAGTAATATAATATGTCTGTTGAAAATTAAATCAGGTCAATTTTTAGCTGTCAAACAAAGTGAGCCTTTTAAGTATAAAATGTTACTAAATTAGAACTAGGTTAAATGATACCTGGGTCATTTGCAAATAGATCATAATATTTCAAATTGATACATCTGAGTCCAAGCACTTTATAAATTACATATTGATCACTCAATTTGTGAGTTACAATTAGATCTAAATCATTAAGACCATGTTCTCAAATGTCCAAAATACCCTTATCATTATCAATAAACTCACTCTACTAATAAGAGGCAAGATGGAAAATTCATGAAATTAACACATTTGTAACAGAGAAGCCCAAGTATATTCTTTCTAAGAATTCAGGACCTAAATGTAATAATTTGAAACCTTCGACCCTATTTGTAATTTAGCCAAAGCAAATTGACAAATTGCCGTCGGGCAGAAATTAGAGAGAACTTTCAAAATGCTTGGAGGGCTGCGCCTCCGTCGTGCTCGCTCCAGCTGTGAGTCCCTCTCCACCTTCGCCGTCGGCTTCCAGCCTTCAACCCCAGTCGACCTCCCGCCGGACGCAAATCTGAAGCTTTTGTGCCTCGATGGGCGCCTGAGCGAAGCCCTTTGGGAAATGGCAGTTCTTGGAACAGAGGTGATGTTTCGGGGGTACGACGCTCTCGTCACCGAGTGCGTCAACCGGAGAGCCCTGACGGAGGGCCGACGGGTCCATGCCCACATGATCAAGACGAGCTATCGTCCGCCGGTCTACCTCGACACAAGGCTGCTGATTATGTATGACAAGTGCGACGTGTTGGCTGATGCCCGAGAGGTGTTCGATGGAATGCCGCAGAGGAATGTGGTCTCATGGACGGCAATGATTTCAGCTTATTCTCAGAGAGGATACCAATCTGAGGCTTTGGGTCTCTTCCGTTGGATGTTAAGAACTGGTATAGTTTATCTTACTGTACATTAGAAGTTCATCAAGGATATGACTTTGCACTGGGTAGCACAATATTGAATTTCATTCCCGAGAAGTGAAATTTGCAGAAAAAACAATCCTATCTGTGTTGGGGATAAGATATGGCTTGCAACACAAATTCTGAGAGAATTCCTACAACAACAACAACAAGAACAGCAAACCGAGCCAAATCTTTGTCCCATTAGGCAAGGTTCGCTGTGTGAATCATTTATTTTCATTGCACTCTATCAAATAACAGCTCCTCATTTGGCTCTATGTATACAAAGTCATTCCTTATAGTTTATTATCATATTTTTTTTGGTCTTTCTTTTTTTCTTTTACATGGGAAAGATCCAATAACCAAATTCTCCCTAATATGTATATACATCCAAACTATTTAAGCCAATTCTCCTAAGCTTACTTTTAATTGAGGATACTTCAACCTTCTCACAAGTGCACTTTTATTGTTTGGTAAGGATTTCCACACAAACACAACAAATAACTCCATTCAAAAGAAGAAAGATGAAAAAATACCTGATGCAATGAAAAAAGAGAATAAATAAGAGTGAATACACCAATTTTACATAGAAAATTCCAATTTGGAGAAAAACCACAATGACATGAAAATTCACTTTCTTTCAAAGTTCTTCAGAGAAAATACACGCCTCTGTTTGGTTGGAGGTTATTTTGGCCATGAATTTTTTTTTATTTTGTGTAAAATATGAAATAAAGTTAATTGATGTATTGAAAAATATGTAGAAAGTGATACAAAGTGAATTTTTTTATATTAAAATTTATATATTAATGATAAAAAAATAAAATTTATTTTTTTAAAAAGTGACCATGGCCAATATAGCCTCCAACTAAACAGAAGTAGGTCCCACAATCTCACCTTTTCAAACCTTATAATAATTATAAATGCTCAAAACTCAATTAGGGTTGGACATACATATGGTATTTATAATAAAAACTCATAACAAACTTGCACTCAGAAAATCGGCCTGGATAGTTCTTTGCATCAAACTATCCATTCAGTTAATCAGACAATTTGGTCTAGTTTCTCTATCATCTGATTCATATGCAGTCTGTTCATTCCCAATAATGGACAACCTAGTCCCCAGTCTCGGCTCTCCATTCCTTGAATTAGACAGCTCAATTTTTGCCTACATTCCCACCTTCATCTAGTCGTTCACCTCACGACTCCATGTTGTGTCCAACTTTGTGTTGTAGAAGATTTGGGCTCTACGCTCTCATCAATTTGCATATAATGTTTTCCTTGTTTTTAGCTAACCTAGCATCAGCTGACTTCATTGAATTTCAGGCCTTAGCATTGAATTCTGGGCCAAGAGGAGATTTAGGAAAAAAAAAAATAGCTATGCGAGAAGTTGTCGGGAATAGATAACTCTGTGGTCTTTTTGAATCCATGGTCACTTGCTTCCAGTGCAATCCTTCAGATTTCGTACTATGGATACAAAAAAGCTTTGATTTGTAGAAAATCCATGTAAAATCATTGCACAAGTTGCATGATGTTTTGAGCAGAGAAGTTATTAGTGGAGTCCTATCTATTTCTAGTTTGCTGTTTGGTTGGTTACATAGTTTATTCACAAATTAGGAAATAAAGGCATCCCTTTATGGTTACCTAAATAATTTTAGCATGGAAATCTTGATATTTTATTCTGTAGCACAGTAAATCTTCCAATTCCGTGTTGACTATTTGCAAACTTGTCAAGCTGTTCCCGAATTAAAATGTTATATTGTGTAGAAAATTTATGTACAGCGAAAAACCTTGGATTGACAAACGTGTAATTAGCTAAATAAAAGAACAATGCAACCAAATAAATCATGTCCAAATAAATATGAGATAATGATAATAAAAAATAATGCAACCACAAGAATACTAGATACTTGCAATTCTGAGAGAATCTTCTATGTTCACAAGGAGAGCCAGAGAAAGACATTACTATCATACTATGTAGAAAAGTAGATAGAAGAGAATTTTACACCTAGTACTTGGTTCTTGATCTCTGGAGGGATATAGAAATAGATCTTGTTCTTCTCTAAATTCACTATCTTGCCATGGTCAAGAATACTTTTGGTAGCTTAAACTTAAAACAGTGACCCTTCATAGTAGGTGGTGACTGCATGCACACCTCATAACAAAAATTCCATAAAAGAAGCACCTTCCAGTGGCTTAAGCCAATAAATTATAAATATTTCTAATTGTTGGACCTTAAACTTTCACATAAGTAGAGATTAGGCTTATAAATTAGATAAGCTCTTCAATGGGCTTGGGCCAATCCCATTAACTCACATATTATCAAATTAATATTCAACAATCTCTGCCTTTAAATCAATTTCAAAGGTCAAAAGATGTTAATATAGTTAGGTTTTATCAAGTTAATTGTCATCAAATGTCTAGGCTTTTGAGTTAAATGAACATCCATTAACTTATGTAGGGCTCAACTTAGGCCCTTTGGTTTTTTCTCATAATAAGCAGTATCAAAGTCGATAGTTTAGTTGTGATCAAGTAGTTCATGTAGGCTATGCTCTTAAGGTTCTTGCTAGTTGTTGAGGAAATCAAAGAGTCGATGACTCCCACCGTAGCTCCAAGTGGTTGAGTGTGCTTTTGATGTGCATACAATTAATGAGTTAAACAACCTATTGGGTGGGGAAAAATCAGTGTGGATGAATTCTCATGTGAAGGAGAGATTGATGGGAGTGCACATGAATAATTATCTCACAATTGTGATTCAATAAAAAGTTGTATTGATATATAAGCGGTGGGTCTTACCTTGTAGCTTAGGCTTTTGGGATAATGAGTATCCATTCACTTGTGTATGCTTGGGCCCTCTGATATTTTGCCCCGAACAATATTTGTGACAGAGTGAGCAATTTCTATATTGTTTTACTTGGTTAGCTCCCAAGTGGGCCTTCTTAATTTTTCTTATTCTCTTTTCATGTTATTGTTATCCTTTCTTGTTTGTTGCTGATGGAGTGAGCTTAGATCTCTTCTTTCTTTTAATAAGCTCGTTGTGTGTAATTATACATGCTTCTCATGTTAATCTTAAATATGAAATCATGATCGAGTTCATATATGATGTTTTTTATATTGAAGATTACTTGAGTCGCTTTGCTATGCCTTTTCCTTTATCCATGGTTTGATGGTAATCCCATTGTAATAATGTTTCAAATAGTTATAGGTCCTAATACTAGATACGAGTCCTAATCATTATCCTTGGGAACATTAGTTGTAGGGTTAATTATTGAAATGTTTTTATTATAAACCCCTAATTACACTTTGGTCCATTATTTTTAAAAACGTTCTGATAGGTCCCTACAGTTTACCAAATATTATAAACAAGGTCCTTCTGCAATTATCATTAATAGATTTTCAATTTTACCTTTAACACTTTTTCAAATTTTCAAACATATATCGTTACACCGTTCTTATCACTCCTTCACTCATCATCGCTGTTGCCGCCTTGCTGCCATGAAGGAGGGATGTTGGCGTAGCACACCTGCTTTTCTATGTGTGTGTGTGTGAGAGAGAGAGAGAGAGAGAGAGAGAGGGAGGGAGGGAGGGAGGGAGGGAAACTAAGGGCAGACAAATGGGGTAAAATTGAAATTTTTGAAAATTTTAAAAAATGAAATATTCCTAGGTTCTGATAGAAATCATCGATTTGGACCTTTTACGTTATAATTGTAATTTATAGAGACCTTTATTGTTATGAAGCTTTTAAAATAGAGACCATTCAGAAAATTTTTAAAAACTATAGATCAAAATGTAATTAGGGGTTAATTATAGGAACCTTTCCATAATGAACTCTTAGTTGTAATACTATGAAAGTTTGAAAGTTTTATTTAGATGTTTCTTTTAGTGGAAAGTGAGTCATAAGGTAGGGTGACAGTAAAATATGGCAGTTACCTTTCTTTTTAAGTTAATTATCATCTCAAATTTAAATCTTTCTAACTGTATTGTATTTCACTTGTTTCTTTTAGTGGAAAGTGAGTCATATGCTTGAAATCCTATTAGATTTCTATAATTGTATTTCACTTGTTTCTTTCAACGATCAAATGCTTTGCCTCAACATGGGTTGGCATTAGTCAGCTTAAGCAAAGCGTCCTCAATGAGTTCCATCTTGTTCTTGCCTGCCTAGTTGATGGTCCTCTGTTGTGAGTAGAGAACGTCCGGTCTTTATGAACATTTGACTACTGGCCAGCACACCAGTTGGGCTAGTCTTTGCTCTGGTTGCTTTTTGGGCTGCCTAGGATCGAGTGTTAGTTTTATTGCTCTTAGAGGATCCTCCGGCCATGATAGAAAAGCAATCTCAAAGAAAACTTCAAAATGGTGATGTACAATTTTGTCAAGGATAAATTGAAAGCTTAGTTCTTGTCTGGATGAGATCATATCTTAGAACAAACATCATCACACAAAGAGAAATAGAAGTAAAAGATGAAAGTAGAATAGACAGATATTAACAAGAAAACACCAAAAGATGTGGAGGAAAAACCAATGGGAGTGGAAAGAGAGACTTAACTATATTTGTAATAGAGTACAAGTTCTAGTCTGAAAAACAATGAGGAAAAACAGTGAAAGAAACTATAATCGGGAAGGGAAGGGTCATAGTCAATCTCCTCCTTGATTTGGAATGGTGAGAGCCGAAGTTTATTGAATTACTATGAGAAGAGAGGGAGACAAAGCCATAATAGCAAGTTGATTAATCCAGAAACGAGGTCCCCTCCTTTTTCATCTGCTTTGCTGGATATTTAAAGCTAGAGAAGATTGTTTTGGGATGACTTTATGTTGTTTTCAGCCAATTGTGTATTGGTAAGCAAGGCCGATTGTTCATTGATGCCTCCCTTACTATGTGCCCATTGGTCATTGCTACTACCTGATATGGGCTCGGGGCTGGAGGAGAATATGAAAACAATAATTCATGGAGTTTGGGGATAATGAAGAAAGTAGCCAGCAGGTGTTAGTATGACAAAGTTTGGTAAAAATGACCAGCATGGGGGGCGGTTGTTCGATTAGAACAGTCTTGTAACTTGTGAAGTCTGCTTAGTGTTAGGATGCCATATGATGGGTTGGGAATAGTGCTATCAAGGAGTTTGTTTCTCGGTAATGGCTGCCTCATTGGGGAAAGTGTTTGTTGGCTAGCCAGAGTTTGTTAGCCTGAGCTAGACTTGGCTGGTTCTAGGTTGTCCAACCTAGGAGATCCATCTGATTTCCTGGAGTTTGGTCGCTTTGTCGAAACCTACTCTAAGATCTTGTCAACATGTAGTCAAATTGGTGTTAACAGTACCCTAGACACAGTTTAAAGTTTAAAATTTTAATGCATTGTTTCTTCTTGGCTTATGAAGGTTCTAGGCTAAGTACTGATACTGTACACTTTTCCAGTCATCATTATTTTCACTAATAGACTTCCCACCACGTTTTTTTTTTTCTAGTACTTCCATAATATTTTTATCTCCCCATCTAAGGCGTATGTATATTCAACTCTGTTGCATATGTCAGACCACATGAGTTTATTCTATAAATGATTAGTGCAAGTAGCAAGCTTGGCAGTGATTGTTTAATTTTCTAATACAATCCATGACCCCCCAAAACGTTCTTTTTGCTGCAAATGGCAGGCGTGCCCCCAAATCAGTTCACTTTGGCTACAGTGCTTGCATCTTGTACGGGCCCTCAAGGACTTGAGCATGGAAGAGAAGTTCACTCTCTAGCTATCAAGAACAATTATGAGTCTCATGTATACGTAGGTAGTTCTCTTCTAAATATGTACGCAAAGGCTAGTGAAATCCAAGATGCTAGAAAAGTCTTTGATATGCTACCTGATAGAGATGTAGTGTCCTGCACTTCTATCATTTCTGGATATGCCCAATTAGGACATGATGAAGAAGCCCTAGAAGTTTTTCAGAAACTATATAAACAAGGAATGGAGTGCAACTATGTTACATTTGTCAGTCTTCTCACTTCATTAGCTGGCCTTTCTGCATTAGATTATGGTAAGCAGGTTCATGGTCTTGTTATTCGGCAACAAGTTCCATTTTATGTCATTCTACAAAACACTCTTATATACATGTACGCGAGATGTGGCAGCCTCTCATATTCTCGAAGAGTTTTCGAAAGCATGCCTGAGAGAACTGTAATTAGTTGGAATGCGATGTTAGTTGGATATGGGAATCATGGTTTAGGTCGAGAGGTGATCGCTTTATTTAAGTCTATGAGGAACGTGAAGCCAGATCATGTCACTTATACTGCTGTTTTGTCAGGATGCAGCCATGGCGGATTGGCTGATGAAGGCTTAAAGATTTTTAATTCTATGGTTACTGAAAAACCTGAAATCGGGCATTATGCTTGCGTTGTTGACCTTCTTGGACGAGCCGGAAAAATTGAAAAAGCCCTTGAGTTCATCAAAGGCATGCCACTTGAGCCAACCACAGCTATGTGGGGTTCATTGTTGGGTGCTTGTAGAGTTCATGGGAATATTTCTGCTGGAGAATATACTGCTCAGAGGCTTCTTTGTATTGAGCCAGAAAATGCTGGAAATTATGTAATTCTTTCTAATATCTATGCTGATGCAGGGAGATGGGAAAATGTGATAAGAGTAAGAGAACTGATGAAAGAGAAGACAATAATGAAGGAACCTGGAAGGAGTTGGATCTATCTGAACAAGATAGTTCATACTTTCCACTCCAGCGACCGAACGCACCCGCAGAGGGATGAAGTGCATGCTAAGGTGAGGGACTTGTATGAGAAGATTAAGGAGGCTGGATATGCCCCTAATCTGAGCTGTGTTCTGCATGAT
This sequence comes from Apostasia ramifera, assembly GCA_019297695.1. Taxonomy (NCBI): domain Eukaryota; kingdom Viridiplantae; phylum Streptophyta; class Magnoliopsida; order Asparagales; family Orchidaceae; genus Apostasia; species Apostasia ramifera. Next base: position 528,597 of record JAEMOT010002570.1, on the reverse strand, counting down.
GTTGATGATGAACAGAAGGAGAGGATATTGCTTGGTCATAGTGAAAAGTTGGCAATCGCCTTTGGGATAATGAGTGGTCCGCAAGATGGTATTCTTCGAGTTACCAAGAACCTAAGGATTTGTGTTGATTGCCACAACTTTGCTAAAGTGGTATCATTGGTTTCTGGTAGAGAGATATCAGTGAGGGACAGCAAGCGTTTCCACCTTTTTGCAAATGGAGAATGCTCTTGTGGAGATTTTTGGTGATCAATGCATTTTATGCGATTCTGTTTTTGGGGTTTCTTCTCACACATATCCAAACCCCAGATCTCTCATCGAGGTTTCCAAAATCTCAGATGTTGTCAATAAACATTGTTCTCCAACACACCTTCACATCTGAAACTTAGATAAGTTTTTTCCTTCAACTTACAATGGAAATTCCTCCGTCTCTCTCTCATATGGAGGGATCCTATAACAATGGATAGTTAGTGTGAAGACCTTTCCGCATATGGAGCATGCTCTCATGATCAATGTTTTGGGTAATGGGGTATCTCATGCTTTTGTATTTTTGTCTGTGGATAAGCATTGACAAGCTATCTTTGCTCAATGGGTACAAAACACTTTTGCTTTACTGCCTAGTGTTAACTAACTAGCAGTCAGGTGGAAACATTGCTTACTATTGACCCTTGAGAAGCTATTTGTCAATTTATATGTGGACTTCATTACTTGATAGTCAAATGTGAAGAACATAGAACTGATTATGATTGATAAAGCTCATTAATTTCCATTTTCTATTGGATTTAGAATTTCCTGCTGAAGGCTAGAAGTTTACTTCTTGCAAAAGGTAAAATTGGCTCTTGAAAGCAGCAAATTTTCTTGTTCATGAGAGAATTTATGGAGTTTGTAGCAAAATATGCACTTCTTTGATCAAGATTATCTTTTTTCCCCAGGATCTATTGACAAGTCTATCCAGCTGAAAGTACCAGAGATTTAGGCTGTTGAAATTTTGGTAACCTTTTCAGCTGATTCATGTAATTATTTATCCCAGGTATGGGTGCTCAAACTCTGAAAGCAGCAGACACAACAGGTAACTCAGCTTGTATTTTCTTGCTGTACGTTGTAGCCGATCCAGCTTTGTGGATATGAAGTGGATGACATTAAGAAGATTACAGTAGAACACCACCTCTTTACTACAAGCTAATGTATCCTTTTATTTCACGAGTTGAGTAACCTGGAGCTCCGTATGTCTAATATCTCATTTCTCAGTCTAGTGGGGTTATTTTTAATTGAGGTGAAAGATAAATTGTTATTTTGAGATTATGTAACGTCTGAAATAGGATGCGAAATAAGGTTAGTTCTTTATTTTAATATTAAAGTTTTTATAGGATTTGAAATGTTATTAATTTAATATTAAAATTTATATATAATATGATTTATAAAGTTAATTTTAACACGAGTAAAAGTTAAACTTGGGTAAATAAACAAAAGTCTTTCATCCCGTCGATAGATCATATTGAAAAGTTCTTGCAGGTGGGAAGAAGAGGATTGAGGGCTTTTGGAGTGCTCCAGTCACCGGTGCGAAAGCCGAACGAAGGGGCCTCAATGCCAAAGGCTATAAAAAGGCTGGTGTGGCTGCTACAAGAACACCACAATCGATTTCACTTCATCTCTTTGCGGTTGCTGCCATCTCTGCACAGGGTTGGAAGGAAGATAGAAGGTGGTGATTGATCTTGTTGCTACGAACTTAAATTAAGGCGCAAATTATTGATAGGTCAGTTTACTTATAATTATATTTTGGTTCATACTTTTTGAAATCTTTTACTCAGGTCTCTAAATTGAAACTATAAGTACTTATTAGGCCCCTATATTACTTTACTTTTAGGTCTCTGTTTTAAATTCCAAAGACTTAAGTGATGTAATTCAAATAAGATTAGGGATCTATGTGGAGGATTTCAAAAAATATGAATTATGAGTATATTATAAGAACTTATTAGTAATTTGTCCTTAATTAAATTATCAAAAATTATATCCCACTTAGATTCTATGGCATAAAAGCCATGTATTGTAGATTTCAACGTTAAATTACTTCCAGATTTCTGAATTTTTGTTTTTATTTGTGCCATTTTATATATATATATATATATATATATTAAGAATAAAACTTCTATATCACATTTTATATTACATTTCTACTACCTAATTAACTTCCATTACAATGTTCCAGATGTATTAATCTGTATGCATTCCTTTTCATGTTCATAAAATTTTGAGGGTCAATGATATAGAGACACTAACAAATGGGTCCTAATTTTAAATTTCCCAAAGTTTCTTTCAACTTGTATCTTGTACTTCAAAAAATTACGTTAATGACCAAAAAATCGTACGATTAGAACCAATATTTCTGGTCAAGTCGCAACTTTAATCAGTTTACTAGGTAGAGTATGAAGTTGATTGGTACTCAAGTTTAACTCAAATTTAGCTTGTATCAATCTATTCTGAGTCAAATTTGATGCAGACTGATTACAATTCAAGTCGAACCTAAACCCAATCTCCAAGCTAACTGACTCCTGGACCCAACTCATTGTTGATAACAATGAATGGTGCAAAATGCAAAAGTACCTCACACAAAAGCCTCAAGTAAAGAAGAAACTGCTATATAAGCCAAGCTATCCCAAACTTAACTACTGATTTTTGCACTTCTCCAAGCTATTCTTGAGTGAACATCTTCATTAATCTACTTGCAACCTACCTTTCATTCTTCTTCTTCTTCTTCTTCTTCTTCTTTCAACTCCATTAGTTTCCTTTTTCTATCAGTTTAACATCTGATAATTTCTTGAGGGGGCAGTGTCCCATGGAGCACTGTGGACTCATCGTTGCGGCTCTCTCTCTCCTAGGCATGCTCAGCACGTCCCTAGGTAGGTAGAAGATTTGAAAACAGTCGTATGACTCAAAGATCAATAGTCGCTCGATGTTCGGATCGATATTCAGTTTGAATAGAGTTTAACTCAAATTTATCGATCTCTATTTTTAATACAATTAATATATTTATTACTTATATATAAAATATGTGTTAGTTGTGGTTAGGATGCATGATAGATTGACCCAAATTTAAATCTTAGCAAAGACAGTTTATTTTAATTTATTTTTATTTTTATTATGACTTAGCTCAATTAAAATTCACGCTAGTTTAAAGTTGACATGCACCAGCTGAAACTCTAATCTGAATTTAAGCTGTGTCTGGTTTGGCTCAAACTCAGATTTTTCACACCCCTAATCATCATTACAATGAAAAAATATAACTATATGTCGGTGAAAGAACGGATGTCAATTTTTGTTTAGCTGGCTATGTACAGGTCCAAGTTAAAGTGTTCTTATTTTTCATTATTTAATTAGTTATAACATTGCATAATATGTTGTGCTTTTTTAAAGAATGTCTTAACTCAATTGTACATTAGTTCAACAATTATATAAATTTAATGTATTATTAAGTTGACTATTTGTAGATCATATTGTTTGTAGATACCTCAAACTAAAGTTTTTTTTTTTTTATTTCACCACTTTATATCATATTATGTTCCACTTCACTTAAAAATTATGATGATAGTGTAATTCAAATTTGAAATTCACTGAATTCTAGGTAAGCATTTTTCTTACTCGACTAGAATAATGACATGGAATTAAAGTATTGAATCTTGAAATTTGTTTATGCGACAATGTTCTCCTAATTGAGCGGCGGACCCTAACCTAGAAGGATTGTCGTGTATTTGAGATGTTTTACAATTTATATCTTTCATTATTTTATAAAATTCTCCATCAAATGTTTGACGTATTTAGTTTAATGCCAAAATGAGCATTTTAGAAATGTTTTTTGAGATTTTGTTTTAAAGTATTTGATGAAAAATAAAATGAGTTAGTTATATTTAAAATTAAATAGAAAATAAAATAAAATTAATTAATTTATTAAAAATTATATAGTATTCGATGTTTTAATATAGGAAATTATGTGGGGTAAGATATAAACTTGTTTTTATATGTTTTTTAATTAAAAATAACAAAATGGAAGAGGGGTTTGGCATTGAAACAAATGGGCCCACATGGTGTTACAAAATAGCAAAGAAAACATATTAGTATTTTTTTTTAAAGTAAAACATATTAGAATTAGGATCATTTATTTGCAAGGAAAATTCATTAAATAGATCTAATGACAAGTGAAAAATAGAAAAGAAAATAGACTATATAGAATAATACAAGTTTTACATGAAAATCCTAAATTAGAAAAAACCCGAATGCTTTGTTGGCGATTTGAAATTCATGAAGTAATGGTTTAATTTTAAAAGAAGAAAAATTATAGCAGAATGAAAGAAGAATTATAAAAACAGGAATATCTTACTATCCTGATGCAGTAGTTTAGTGGTTTTAGAAGTAATATCTTGTTCTAGTTCATACTAGTATCACATTTTTAACGTAAAATATTAGAAAAATTTTGTGTCAGAGAAAATTTTTGGGGCTTTTTTCGGCTCCCTTGTCTGACTTATTAGTTCAACTCACCTGTTCAGCAATGCAGTCACGAAAGTCATCTACTATGTTAGTAACTTTGATTATAGGCGTGACTCTACTTTTTTTAGGCTATCCACAAGAATAATTGTGGTATTTTATTTTCTTTGATATAACAAATTTCTTAGAATTAACATTCTATTCATTAGCTTTCTTGCACAACAAATATTATGGATTGAAAAATTTTCACATCATTAATAGGGACATTTATATGTGTACTTAATTATATATTAAATTTCTTATTTTTTTATTTTATAATTTAACTCTTTAAATTTTTTAATAATTAAAATTAATAGTATATATGTATTTATAAACATATTTATAATATGTATATATATGTCATTCGTAATAAGCATTCCAATAAACATAATTACTAAAACGAAAATTTCAAAAATCTTTAAAAAAGCCATAAATATGTTAAAATTTGAGGGTTAAATCGTAAAAAAAAAAAATTTAATATGTAATTAAAATAAAATAATAGTTATGTATGTAAATTCCCATTAACAAAAAATTATTTTTATAATATTGGTTATGATGTATAATATAACTTTTTTTTAATTAACTGTTATATTATTATAATAGAATTGTAGCTGAAAGCTATGTGACCTAACCCATAACTAAATCAATAATTTTATAAATGAGGAACTTGCCTAGAAGTTTCTGCAAATTATTTATCATAATATTTGGCTCATATTTTTTTAATTTTTTATTTAAATTTTTAATATTTTTAAAACTCTTCATTTAGGTCTTAAATTTAAAATAGAGACTTAAAAATAAAATAAAATAGAACTTAAATGAATGATTTAAAAAAAATATAGACTGAATTGTAATTATAGATAAATTATAGAAACCAATGAGTAATTTGCCTTTTTCTAAATACCTTTTTTTTTATTAGAACACCACTGACATCCAACTTTTTGTTTCAATTTGAGGTTGTTCCTTAATATCACCCTAAACCCTAGTAAATTTCATAAAAAAAAAATTCTCTCTTTTAGCCAACTAGTTAAATCAATATAGTAATTTACATTTAGGTGCCTTAAATAAAAAATTAATTATATGCTAATCTGAGAAAATTAAATCAATCGCGTGGCTGATCTCCTTCTCTTATGTACACTTCTTAGGCTGGAGAAACAAAATATTTTATTTTTTAAGTGTAATAGTAATAAAATATATTCTAGTTGTCGGCCCCCTTCCCTTTCTCTCTCCTTCTGTGTTCTGTTTTTCACTCTCTTTCATCCCCTCTTTTTCTCATATCTCTCTCTTTCTCTCTTTGGCAATTCCACTAGCGATGAGGGTGGCAGGGGACACTCGCCCCCTTCTACATTTTTTTCTCTCTAGTCTTTACATAGCATTAAACTGTTACAAATCTATGTGTAGAGATCTAGAGAGAGAAAATACAAGAGGGGGCAGGGGGCCATTAGTGAGCATCCATTGTCTACTATTTGCAGCCCCCTCTATCACCGGCAGAATCGTTAAAGAGAGAAAGCGAAAGAAACAAGAGATAGGGGATGAGAGAGTGAGGCAAAGAGAAAGTAGGGAGGGAGAAAAGGAGTGGAGGGGTCGACAACTCCCTCCATCGGAAGCGTCCCTGCCCCAACTCCACTGCCGGTGGCCCCCTTTACCTCCTATTATTGCCTTTGCTTCTAACAGTGTCGCCAGAAAGAGAAAACGAGAGAAACAAGACAGAAGGGGTTGAAAGAGAGGGGGAGGTAGAATAATAATTTTAAAAAATTTTAATAATAAAATATTTAAACAACGATATATTTGATGGTTATATTAAAATGTAGGAATTTAAAATTTTGAAAATATAGACCTACAGATAATAAGCTTTAAACTCAGAGACTAGAGTGTAATTTACCCTAAATATTGTATACTGAGTTAATGCAAAAAATGTACATTGAAATTAAACCACGCGGCAACGCCGTCCGTCAGGCATAAACCGACACAAGGAATTGGATGCCTCGTCCTTCTCTCTCTCTCTCTTTCCTTCACTCGTGCTCGCCACTAAAACCCTAGGGTTTGATCTCTGAAAGCATCAGTCACCGATGGATTCTCAAATCCTTGTAGCCCTCGGCCTTTCGCTCGTTGGCGGCCTCAGTACTTCGGCAGGTAGTTATTGCATTCAGCAACCCTTCGGTTTGGATTGAAGGTTAATGTGTTATGGTGTCGTTGGAATTTGTAGAGACGCTTTGGTGGCCACACCGCCGGCTTGTTCCAGATCTATCGGATTCTTTTTTACGTTATGCTCCTCTCAGTTATGTTCACTGGCAAATTTAAAATTTTTCTTTTTCTTTTAAACACGCATGGATTGCGGGTAGGTCTAGTTAACTTGGGTTATGTTAACCCCATTAATAGCTTACCTGAGATGACATATGAGATTAACATTGAATCAAGGAAGCATGGTTACCTTTGTACTTCCCAAAGTATCGTGTAGTGCCATGTCCCCGTGTCACCATCGTGTTTTTTAGGTATTTCTATAATATTGAGTAAAGGGTATAGTAAAACTATACAGTCATATTAAATATTTATTATATTATTTGATGTATCTTTCCGTGTCCATGTCTTGCAATTTCAGAAATTATCATGTCTATGTTTCGTGTTGTTTCGTGTTCTTGTGCCCTTGTGTTATATCCGTGCCAAACAAGAACCTGTGTTGTCATATTGCTAATTTGACTTAACATAGTATCTCATTTGGCAGCTAATAAATTATTCCCAGGCAAGAAATAAAACTAAACTAAAATGAAAGGAAAGCAATAGAAATTTGAAGCAAGTTGATTCTAATAAAAATTCATATATGAATAAATGATCACAACAATTAAGTTAGACAAAGCAAACATTTAGAAGTTGTTAAACGCATAAAAGACTTGCTCATCATAGCAAGTTTATTGCACTGAAAGGTGCTATAAGGAAAATTACATCATAGCAAACAACCCAACCTTCACTAGAAAGCTAACACCACCACTATATCGCTGATTCATTGATCCCTGAATTTAATTTGTAAACATTTAAAAATGTTCATATTGCACATTGGGCCAAAACATCACCACAACATGATAAAGTAAACTGCATTAGATATTAACAATCTTATTAGGAAAACAACTAGTTACCATGTGGTTTCCCTTATTCTCTGATTATGTACACATTGCACATAGGTCCAAAATGCATCAATGAAGAGAATAAGGGCAACCACATAACCCATTAATAGAAGGTACACATCATCTATGTTTCTAAGTTGGCACAACCATGCAATATGACAATTTGAATATTCATGATCATAGAAAATTATGTAGGAAATGAGTAATAATTTCATATAACAAGATGAAGAAAATCTGTACTAGTAAGTTATGCCATAGGAAAATGTGTCTGGAGAATACTTAGGATGCTATTCTATTAAATAATAATAGAAGAGCTTGTATAAGATTAAGTGAATCGCTAATCATACCACCAAATAGTGCAATTTGAAAATGCGGAAAGGATTGCAAGAAAAACCTGTGCATGTAACATCGCAGTGATCGAAATGACAAATGTATGCCTAGTTGGATGACTTTGCGTTGGGCGATTGCATATCACTTCAATGGAATGCATTTGCTGTAACATGGCCTTTGTCCAACATCTATAGAAGGAGTTGGGACCTATTGAAGCTCACTTGAAAATGTGATGCATCAAGTCCTCTTCCAACTTGGTGGGGATACTATGTTGACTTGTATTTGATTATTTTTAGATTTTCTCAATCTTGCGCACAGATTTATATTTGGATTGATTTGAAATAGATCAGTCAATGGACGGGCGGCTCGACAAGATGGCCATGTTCATTGCCTCTGTGGTTAGACAAAAAAGAAAACTCCATAAATTAATATTGGGCTTTTAGGCCTGAGCCTGTTAAATACTCAGACCGTGTTTGAGATTTATTTTTTAGCCAAGTTTGAGCTTAGCCCATTTTCGTAAAAGAATAGTAATATTTTGATTTTAAAATTTAGGTTAGGGATGGAATATTTGATGACTTATAATATGATTAATTATCTTAATATAAGCTTTAATTTATATTTATAACGCACAAAGATTCATATGTGATACTTTCAAAAATTAAATGAAATAAATTAATTAAATTACTAGCTTGATTTGAACTATCTACATTATATAAACATTGTCTTCTATAATTTATAAGTTCTGAATCATATAAAGTTTTTTTAATTATTTACATTTTTTTGGATAGTAATTATTATAGGAAAAGAAAATAATTATTGCTAAAATAAGTTTTTGTGTTAATTACTATAATTTAATAAATAATGCATATAAATTGTAGAAATGTATTAGAATTAAGGGGAAAGAGTTGTTAGTATTTGTTGACAGAGAAATTTGTACATCATAACGTGGCGTAAATTGAAAGATCAGAACATCTAAATAACAAAAAAGGTTGTAAATTAAGAGAATAACACTAAATTTATGTGGGTCAGAGGGGATTCTCCTACATCAATAGGCTGTGTCGTGTGAAAAAAGATCCACTATAACATATAAGTTTTCTAGAGAGGTTATAAGGTCAAAATACATCCAATTACATCCAAAATAGAAAGAATTAAAAAGGACTTAAATGTAATAAGATATGAATTGAAAACCTCGGGTGATGATTGTGCCAACATCACTTGAAGCAAAATGACCTTTGCCACGAGGTTTCCATGGAGCATTGTGGTCGGGTCGTCGGTTGCCGGGGCATGCCACTAGTGTTGTGATCCGTGTCGGTCGATAAGGGCTGAGCGTTGGAGGTTGTCGTTGGCGAGAAGGCAGGTCGACAATGACATTTTTTTGGTTCTTGGTTAGGAATAATGGGTAGAGGCGTTGACGACGTCATCCTGATGACCAAAAACTTCAATAAATGTTAGGGGAGGCACTCCTTAGACATGGGTGAGTTCAAAGATATCGTTTAGAGACCTTAAAAGATCATCGGAGAATTACTTTTGGTTTATGATGATGATGATGAGAGAGAAAAACCTTGATGAAGAGGCTGCTATTGTTTCTTCGGCAATCGATTTCTAAAAACATTGGGAGGCACTCCTCAGATAGGGGCGAGCATGATGATGTCGTCCCAAAACCTCACGATGTTTTAGGCTGGAATTGTGGCACAACCTCAGAGATGGTTTGCAATGATGAAGTCGGCTAGTTCGACGGTGGTGTCGAAGGTCGACGTCTGTGACCGAAGACAACATGGTGGTGCTGGTGGTGATGTTGTGCAAGGTGTCTTATTCATGGAGGAAGCTTCGTAAACCGATTGTGAAACCTCGTGGAAGGCTGACAAAACTGTGTGGGAGGTTGAAAAAGCCTCGTGGGAAGTACGATAGTTGTCGGTGATGGTAATGACATTATTGGTTGATGGTGTTGTGGCTGTATAGTGATCCGACGAGGTAAGCAGAGTGATTTGCATAAAGAATCAATAGCCAATTCAGTTTGACTCTAATTATATAACCATACATTTTATTTGAGCAAAAGTTATTGTTGGTACTTATTTTGAGAGAAACCAAATTAAATCCTGAATCTCAGATTTAGTTCATTGAGTTTAAATCTACAAGTCATAATTTAATTGATAAATTCTAATTTATCAAATTATCTAAATTTAAATTTTAAAATAATTTTATTTGCAAGATTTAAAATCTTATTTATTGTATATTTATATTTTAAAATAATTTGTTAAGTAATTTTATTAATTATAAAATTTAAATATCATTTGCATTTCTGTCTCACATCATAACCTCAAGAGTAGAGGTTGAGTTACAGCAAGTGCGATATTCCTTATGCCATGGACAGGAGATAGGGACGGATCATGCTAAATTTGTTCAAAGCAAGGTGAAAAAATACATGCAACATTCAATTTTAAAAAAAATTATCTCAAAATCCAAGAAATCAACCTTCAAAAGCAGATATGCACGTACATAGGCCACCGGAGCAAGGACTAGGAAGTACCATTTGGCTCAAAAAACGAATGAAGACCAACTATAAAGACAGAAAATTGGACGAAATATTATAGATTTTACTCTCAGTTCTCAAAAATTATAAAATTTATGAAGAGTTTCATTTACAAATTACACTTTGGGCTTGTTTGGTTGGAGGATGAATTTGGGTAAGGAAAGAGAAAATAATTTATTTTATAGAGTTGATGGGAAAGAAATTTATTTTAATATTGGAAGGTGTGTAGGATGTGAAATAAAATTGATTTTAAGGTTGGAATTTGTGTTGGATGTGAAATAAAGTTATTAAAATTTATAATAAATTTTAAATATTATTAAGATATTTTTTTGCCCATTTTTGGGCTCATGCCAAACAAGGCCTTTACATATTTTGTCAACCTCTATCATAGTACTTTATCCAAGTTTGATCCTTTTTTTTAACTATAGTTTAAAAATTCAGATTCTAGTTATTAATTTAATGAGATAGAAACCTGGCTATTTAAAACAACATTGATATCTATTCATTGATTTGAATTGCCATAATGTAAAAGATAACAAAAAATAAAGTATTCGATCCCACCTTATGCAAATTCACTTAGCATCCTTCGTCGTTGAGTTCTGTTTTTCCTACTAAACACTCTATGTAGGAATGAAATACTCTATTCCAACTAAAGATGCTTGTGGAAATTGACTAGGGTGTGAAGTGTAATTTATGAATAAAGCTCTTTAAAAGTTTTATAATTTTTGAGAATTTGGTGTAAAATTTGTAATATTTACTAAGTATGGTATTGTACAATATATGACATGTTGTGTTTATAGTTGTACTTTCCTCCTGCATGGAAAACTAGGGTGGCATTAGTATAATTCAAAATTATAATAGGCATCATAAGCGCTTTTCGCATGAGTGGTTGCTAGGTATGCAGGTATGTGAAATTATCCAAACGGTAAGGCCGAACATATACTTCGGTTGATCTTTGAAAATTTTAGCCACATTCACCCATCTAATAGGTCTTGTATGCATATGCATAATTTTGGGCTCCTAATTCTATATTTATTGACTCAAGTACTTGCCTTGTCTTTTTTAAATTGTATTCCCAAAATTGTGACCTAAGCCATAGGTTTAAGTATAGAAAGTAGTACAAAATGGTACGTTATAAGTCACATTCTCTTTGAGTATACTACAAAATTATAGAGGAGGGGCATTCCCTTTTCCCAATCAAAATCACCTGTTTAAAATATATTACAGTGAGCTTTAACTAGCCTTTTGGTTGACTTAATGATATTCTGGATCTGTTATTTGGCACTTTCTTTTTGATACTTACTTCATCTATGCAAACTGTTCTTTGATAGAAATATCCAAACTATCATTTATTAGAGGATGCACTCAATCAGTCTAGAACTTAACCTAATCTTTTAAATTTTAAGGTGCTCTAATTGTGATTCTGAACCCTGCTCCAAATCTTAAGATGCTTGGGATTTTGCAGGTGATCATTGCTTATTATATGTGATGTATTTACCTGGGTGCATGTTTTTTATGAATGAAATATGATGTACGTGGTTTTTTGAACATTTCTCCAATCAGGGTTTTGCAGCTGGTCTTATGTTGAGCATATCCTTCCTAGATTTAGCACATAATGCTCTGAACTCAATTGGCTTCCTAAAGGGCAACCTTTGGGTAGGAATACATCTGTCACCATCCCCAGTGAATTTTATTATTTTATTGTTGGCTGTAAATGTGTCTTCTTAGTTACTTTAGAACTTTAGTTTTATTTCCTACCCTTTCTAACGTTTTCACTATGCTAGTTCTTTGCAGGAGTTATCTTTTTTGCCCTTGTTGTTAACTTCATTCCAGAACCACAACTTACTTCAGAGGGAAACAGTAGACAGGTTTAAATGGAAAGGATCTGGCTGAACATTATTGTTTTGTCTAAACCCTTCATTCATTTGTTATCTGTCAATCATTTTGCTTTTTATTTTTGCATTACTCGTCATTTTACTCTATTCTTAATTTATTTATTAGCAAAAAGAGGCGCATCTTGATAATACAGGTTATGTTTAAATTAGCAGAAGGATGACGATGGGTCAGGCAAAGATATGATGAAGAAGCATCGTCGACAAGTATTGTTTAGCGGAATTATAACTGCTGTTGGTGAGTATCTTAGGGTTTCTAGATCTTTTTCTTGATAAGGTTTTAGATATGTTTCTTGGAAGGCTTTTCTGTCAATGTGATCTGTATACTTGGAATTTTGAAGAGTGGATGAATATTCTTGAGTGCCTGAGATAGTTGTTGGGAGCAGTGTCAAAATGCCAAGATGAAGTAGCTTAGTATCCCCCAATTCCTTAAGTGAGGGGTGGCTCCGATGGCTAGTAATGGCTACCATCAAAAGTCACTTGGTCGATCAAAACTAGCCACTGGGGCTGCCAGTGGTCAACTTTGTAGGAGTTTCTATGCTTGGTCAACCAACTTGTCGGCCAATAAGTCTGTTGGTCGACCAGTTGATTGACCATGCATACAAGTCTGCTCAGTTTACCAGTCTTTGTTATAGTTCGACCAAAGTTGGTCGACTAATAGATCTTTGGCCGACCACATGGTCAACTAATTGCTCAAGAACAATAGTTTCCATCTCAAATCGATTTAAATTCTTTCCAATCGATTCAAACTTGATCCATTTATTATCTAACTTGACTCTGTTAAGTTCTTGAAGAACTATCCATTCCTAGTCTAATACCCAAGATCAACCTTACTTTCAATCTATCACAAATGGAATAAAAAATACAATTCATAACACAAATAATTTCTAGGGTAGGTTGCTCTAGTTGATATTGGTTGTTGGTACTTGTTAATGTTTGAACTTATGCATTGAGTTCATTTCTTCATTACTTTTCACTTTGACTCACGCAGATGGAGAGTCACAGCTTTCACTCATTAAATCTAAACAACTTGATTGCAAAATATGATAATAAATATAATCTTGCATGATCAAGCTAAATATCTCATTAGTTATCAATTAACTTAAACACATCACTAAATACTAAAATCTTGTGATTTTTACTAATCATAAGGGAGGAGCTAACAATATCTCATTTTTGATATTTAGCAACTTGTTTAAGTTAGAATTAAAATAGAATATATAAAAATGTAAGCACTTTCTTCAGACGAGAAACTCCACCTCAGTCAAAGACACTGGAATGAAGAAATGAGCTCCCCTCAATGATTATGGTGAAAATTTAACAATTTTTTTTCTATACCATTGCTTTTCTCTAAAAGTACAAAAGCACTAAACAAACTATATGTGGGATCCACACACTCCATAACATATTCAAGCACGTATAATAATAATAAATGTAAGTCCTTATGCTCAATTAACAATAATTAACACATACATGATATAATCAAGATTTATTGTCATCATTCATCATATTTAATTATTTTCATATATTGAAAGTGAACGTAAACATAGAGCCACACTCTCCAACCTACATGTTGTATTCAATATAAATAATCATCCACAAATAACAAGAGGCTAAACGTCTCAAATAGAGATCAACCATAATAGATATAGTCATGATAAAAATCAACTGTGAGTATCATCCATGACATATTGTTGCCATAAAGAACAATTGTATAAAATGGAATGAGTATAATTTTAGGATGATATTGGTTTGTTTTGGGGATAGAAAGAAATTGTTTTTGTTATGATGTGAAATAAAGGCTTAGTTGTTGTTGTTAAGATGTAAAATAAAGTCATTATATTATTGAGAATTGTATTGAATGTAAAATAAAATTAATTTTTTATTAAAACTTGTATAAAATGTAAATAAAGTTAAATTTTAATGCTGGAGTTAAATAAAATTATTTTTAAATGTTAGAATTTGTGTATGTATAAATATAAAAAATTAGTGTGATATTTTTTTGGAGAGGATTAAAGGTTTTTAAACCTTACTAAACAAGGCCTTATGATAAGCGTAAATTTAATTTGATTTTAACTAGCAGGTTTAAAACTTTGATTTTTTAATCAGCTTATTTAACTTAGAAATAAACATTCTGACTTTACCAACTTAACTATTTGTTGATGAAGAGAAGTATTTGGTCGAAGAGGAGCGCTATTTCAAATTACAACCTTGTAAATGGAAGGGAAATGAGGATAAAGCCAAGAAGGAGAAATATATAACAAGTGACATAAGGACATAAGAAGTTAACATAGTTTGGAAAGATCCCATATATCTACGTGCTAACCCAGAGCGAAAATTCACTAAATAGAAATGGAGTCACCAAAGGCAAAATTGGATGGGGCTATAAGTGTGTAAAGGGAGAAGGTTCCCTTTAGGGTTAAAAAGGAAGGCACTAGCAGTTTGTACAGCAAAGAGGTAGATGGAGAATATGCTTTGCATTGCTAAGTAGAGGTCTATTTATAATTGAAAGACGGCCTGACACCTTCGTTGGTCCTCTTGACAGCAATGCCTCCTTCTGTGATGTCATTCGTCAAGCACCAATCCTATTAGACTTCAAGCCGCCACGCCTTGAGGTTTACAGGGGAACTACAGACCCTCGCGAGCATATCCAGGGGTTTGAAGCTACCTTTTGTCATCGCCACCCTGACGAGGCAACGAAGTGTCACCTTCTTGCTAATACTATGAAAGGGGCAGCATTCAGCTAATTCATCAAGCTGCCTAGGGGCCATATCTGCGCTTATGAGCACCTGAAATGGGAATTGATCGCCCACTTCATTGGGCAAACACACATGGTCGTCTCCGATATGGTGCTTGCCAACATTAAGTAGAGAAAAAATAAAGCCTGTGAGATTATATCAACTGTTTCTTTGCTGATACAGTGAAAGCTGAAAACGTTGACCCTACAGTTGCCATGCACAACTACTGTAGGACGGCTCCCCCGACATTACCAAGCCTAAAACTACATAAATTTAATTATTGGGATAATAGAAAGTAAGGAAAAAGCATCTCTACATCAAGTAACCACATAAATTTAAAGAATAGAGCAAAATATGATGAAAGAAAGATCAATGCATACTCTTGGGAAAATGATAAATATACTTACAGAAGAAACATCGACAACATCAGCATGAAACATAGAATGCAATTGGTTACATAAAGCATGAAGCACGACATCAAACATATCACCAAAATATTTTTATCTTGAATTTAATTTATTTGCTAGTTGAATTAAAATCACCTACCTCTCCAGTGGCAGGATGATCCAGTATCTTGTTCTTATCTTGTTCTCCACGAATGTGTTGTGGACATGAACTATATTTGCATATAAGTGCAAGATCTTAAAATTAATCTTTGCCCTTCTCATTTTCTCTTTCCCCATCAACTCTCTCTCTCAAGAGTGACCCACCAGCCCCTTCTTTCTCTCTCTTTCTCTCTCTCTCTCTCTCTCTCTCTCTCTTGGATGGAGCCAGCTCACCGAGCTTTGTCCCTATTTCAAGTGGACAACTCCATCCCATTGAGCTCACTCTTTCTTTCTATCAGATGGACGATACCAGTTTGCCGAGATATTCCCCACTTTCTTTCTCGGTTATCGGTAGATTTTTTGCAGTGGCACCCACCCTTACCACTATCTCCCTCTCTCTCTCTCTCTCTTTGATCTTTCACAAAATCAACAAATAAAGAAAGTTTCAAGATTACTTTTAACACAAGTCCTCTATCCTTTTTAACACAAGTCCTCTATCCTTGTGAACCGTCAGCCAAACCGAGCTATCACCACAAAGAGTAGAAGAGAAAATTATTTCTCCTCCTTTTGTCTCCTCACTTTTGTAATAGATGGGTATATGAAAGATTAAGCTAGAAGAATAGCTAGGTCACAATTAATTAGGTTCCGTAATATTCCTAATTTAATTATTCTGCATTTGATTTCTTCCAGATTTGCTCAATCCTGATTACAGATTCAAATATTTTTATTTAGCTGATTGTATTTGAAAGTTTATTTTTTGCATTTATTTTTATTTCTTTTTTGGCATATTTTGGGATCTTTATAAATAAAAATCACCTTATAATGTAATAGAAAGTAGTTATTATTGAATGAAATGATATTTGAGTTTTCTTAGAGCTTAAATCCGAGTTAAGGGGTCAATATCCTGAATAAGGAAGGGGCGAGGGTTAGCCATGGGTAAGAATACTTAAAAGAGTCTAGTTATTTTTTCTTTCAAAAAAATTTAAAAAGAAAATCACCAGTCTCCACTCTTTTCAGATAACATGATCGTCTTCGTACACTGCCTTCTCCCAAGCTCCTGACTACCTTCATCTGCACGGTCCACCTCCCCGCGGTTGACCCTCAGCTCGCCTACTCGTCGACAATCGTGCGCATCGCGAGCCCACGCGAGCAATGCCGTCTGTGCTCATGCTCGTGCTCGCACTTGCGCAAGTCCGAGCCCAGTGATTCGCACGCACATGAACTAGGCGTTTTTTGCGTGTGTTCCCACATGAGGGACAAGCATTCCTTGCGCGCTCGTACCAAGCGTCGCGCTTGCACAAATATACCCGTGCATGAGTCATGCATCACACGCACGCTCCCACACGCAGGCTAGGCGACCCGCTTGCGGGCTTGATTTGCTGCTTCTTGGCCTTATTCGCCGACTCTGTCGGCTGCTTCTCGCTCCATGTGGAATTTATTGGGTCTGCGTCACCGCACACAACGCCTTCCATGACGACATCGCCCATTGACGCAACTCGCCCGTTCTTGCCCATCCACCTCATGTCAATTTTCTCTTACTCCCATTGGTATAGTTTTTCATTAAGCTCAATTATTCATTGATTATTTAATCTCAATAAACTTATTTGTTCTGCTAAATTATTCGATTTGGCTCTAATTGTGTGACCATAAACTTCAATTGAGAGTTAAATTATTGTTGAACTTCAATTGCAAGACATCTGATCTTAATTTATGAACATTGGATATGATTTGTTGAATTTAACTTGACTGCCCTAATTTAAGTTGATAAATTTATTTTTATCACAATCTAAGATAATTAAATTTTAAAATATTTAATCTGTAGGATACTAAAATCTTTTATAATCCTAAACTATCATTCGCATTCCGCATTAGTTAGTATATGTACACTTTTTATAAAATTATGTTTAAAAATATAAAATGTCATCGTAATGGCCCAAAACCCTATGAACATGTCAAAAATAAAGGGTAACACTATTCTGTATGAAGGTTGAGTTGTCAGTTATTAAATGTTTGATTTTTCAGCTTCCATGTTGTCTTGTGAAAGTTGAGTTTATACAATGTATTTATTTTTAAGAATAAAATTTCTCTCCAATATTCAATGTTTTTTTTTATGAAACAATATTAAATGTTCAGTTTTCAAATTTTCTTATGAAGGTTGAGTTTATCAGTAATTTTTTTTTACTTTGCGGCTTCCACATTTCTCTCCTTTTTATTTTTTAGAAATTTAAAAATGAGAGCTGTTTTACTTCATAAAGTGCCTCTTTTAAAGAATAATAAGACAATGTTATTCAATTTTCCATCACACTCGCTCCATCAATAGCTGATTAGGTTCTTTTACAATTTGCAGGAATTAGTTTACACAATTTTCCTGAAGGAATGGCTGTTTTCCTGGGTTCATTAAAGGTTTTCTGTTCTTTTTCAGCTATGTTTTTGTGACTTACGAGTGATACTATTGTCCAACTCACTATGCAGTCCTCTACAGTTGAAAAACTTTGTAATTTTCAGAAAAACTATGTAGAAGTTACTTGACCAGATGTGCATGTGATGTTCCCAGTTTAAGAAATTTATGTGCAATATTTCTCGAGAGACCGATGCATGAATAATCCATTTTATCCTCCACAGACAGTATTGGACGATAACCAATCTTCCAGTATATTTAATTGCTATGTGTAACGGTAGTACTATGGCCTCTCATGCAGCTGTCACATCTCACTGTACTTGAGTTTCATGCGGTTTCTGTATGTTTCCTATCAACATGTACATTAGGGAATGAGTGTGTTTTTCAGTTGCTCTGACTATCTTTTAATATCATGCTCTCAATCCTATTCATAAACCAAATTTGAAGTTGATGTATTGAGATTTCAAACATTAATGTGATGATGCTATACATTTCTGGTAACTGTTTAGTTCTTCTTCATGTAAATGTACTGTTTAATTAATTTCCTTCTGTACAATTTTATTTCCTTAAGAGGAACCAGTGTTACTTGCTTTTTGTAACTTTTAAACTTCTTTTCAACCTATATTAGGGGAAACCGCTATTTCCTTCTTATAGCAATCATATTTGTTTGTAAAACTTAAAATTCTGAACCCTTTGTTGGATGCTGTTATCCTCAAATGTGTAATTTTTTTAGAGACTAACATTTATAATATCTAAGTTTGTGTTTTGACCTGATATAAACGCTTATTAGCATTTACTGGCATCTTGATTATTGTGCATTTGTGCATGTTTCTCCGGTAAGTTATTGACTATGGGATTGAACACTAATGCTTGCATCTTGTTGACTTTTAGTTTGGGTGAAAGTTCACTAAATGCCTTGGAGAAATTGTTACATCCATTTAATATTCCAATGCTCTTGCCTGTACGTTGAAATTTGTTGAGTTTATATCCTCAAGCAGTTCTTCACAGAAAGAGTGTCGTTAAAATGATTTTAGTAAGTTGAAATTTAGGCCATAGTACTTTGGAATCTTTATCAAGGACTGAATTCCATTTTGCGACAGTGAAAATCTGTTACTGTAAGTCTAACAATAAGCAACAAGAAAAATCATTTCACTGCTAATCACTATTATTTATTAATTTTCCTTATTATATTCAAAACGCACGGTACTTTTTAAGTATGTGATATAGCTCACAAGTGCTTCTAATATTCTCTCAGCTTGTATGTAATTCATTCACATGTACAGGGACTTCGTGTTGGCCTTAATTTGGCTTTGGCTATTGCTTTGCACAACATTCCTGAGGTAAAGCATGCTATCTACACTTGTCTTTACTTTGAACTTTCATATACAACCATCCATTAGAAGCTATCCTGGAAAGCTTTTTTTTTTTGTCTTACGTTGTGTTATACCAGACTGCTATAGTTGCATCCTTGTGATTTGTGTAAATCTTTTTATATAATTGAATGAAAGATTCTTCCCATTTCTTTATTTTATTTTTCATCCCATCTTTTATTTTGAAATTTGTTTTTTTTTTTGGAAATGCGATCCTACCATCTTTGTAGACCGCTATAGTTGCACCCTTTCATCCCAGCTTCTTTTGCCTCTATATTGGTAACACTGTTTTCTTTTGGATAGATTGTGTCTCAATTGGGGGAACCTATTTAATATGCAGCCTAATGTGAAGTTTGTATAGTTTACTTAAGAGGGAGAGCCCCAAGAGATTGATTGGGATTAGGGGTCGGATGAGCTGAGGATGCATGAACCGGGGATCTTCGGTAGGTAAGGTGATTGAAATGTTAATGGAATGAAAAATTTCCCTTGCTTGTGTGAGTTCCATGTGTATTGTGCAGTTGGCCCTGATGTTTCCTTGACACTAGGAAAAATGCCTTAGCAAACAAGTTTCAAAAAAGATAAAAAAAAAAACAAGTTTCAAAAAAAATGCCTCACTAGAAAGTGAGTGCTACGGGGCACGTTTAGAAACAACTTGCTATTTAATGTTTTTCTACACGTGGATTCTAATTGGTACATATGACTATCAATGATCCTATATTTAGAATACTTCAACTTTGAACCCTGATTATTTTACTAGTTAAAATTTCTTTTTATATTGAAAGCCAGATCAAAAGGACATTTTTTTTTTGAGTGGACATTCTTAGCAGTATGGTGCCTAGCTTATGAACATTTTTAGGTGAGCCTATAAATTTACATTTATATTCTCTTAATTTTGATTTTGTAGGGTGTTGCTGTGGCCCTTCCTGTCTATTTTGCTACTCAAAGGTACGTTCTAGCAATAATGGAATATTTGCATCATTTAAATTTTAAGAGGAAAGTTCTCGATCCTCATTGATCCATATTCTTCCAGCTTTGTAACTAAATGGAATTTTTATGTGAAATTTTTCTGCCTCTTTCTTAATGCCATAATATTTGTATTACCTCAACTGCCTATTCGATTGAATATTGTTTTACATTGTTTCAAATTGGTATGTTTGCAAGATCAGCAAATGGAGAGCGTTCAAACTGGCATCTCTTTCTGGTCTTGCAGAACCTTTGGGTGTGATTATTGTAGGTATGCTTATGTTGTTATCTCCACGTACTTCTAGTTAGTAAACTCTTTGTAAGCGGTTGTTCAATTATTTTGTTTTGTACCATGGATTTTTTTTGAAAGATGATCCCATGGTTTTTTTAGATGGTTTATTATGCACTTTTCAATTGATTTTTGAGCTTAGATAATGACTTGGGATCATTATCTCTGCATTCTTCTCAACATACTTTCTTAAAGTTTTCATAGACGTAACATTTTAATCTAGAAAATTATGAGAGTCAATTATGTTGGATATTGGCTTTTGTTTACGGCCCAAAGCACCTCAAAACTATTATAGAATCAAACTTACTAATTGTTTATATTTATTTCACCTCTTATACAAATTTAAATATTAAAAATTCACTTTATTTCACATCTACACAAATTTCAACATTAAAAATAAACTTTATATCACATCCTACATATTTTTCAATAAAAATAATAATATTTACTTTATTCCAACACAAATTTCAATATTAAAATAAATTTATTTCAGATCATAACATTAAAATAATTTTTTTCCTTTCTCTATCCTCAAAACAACCTAATCCTACCTCAAAACATCCTCCCTTGGAGTTCGTTAAACAAACGAACTTTCATTCTTAAGGATCAAAATATCATACTTGTGAAAAGTGAGGCACCGTAGTATGTTCACATTTAATCTTGAGCTACATTTTACATTTACCTGACTTTGGAATGTTATATGGGAACTACTTTAGACAATGCATATATGTTAGATTGTTATGCTAAGAACCTTGGCCCTTATTTGTGCTTTAGCTTGAGCAAGCACTCTGAGTTGTTATCTTCTTTGTTCACGGGACATTGTAATTCAATAATTTTATATATGGACTAGTCATTTAATTTCATTTTAACTCTATTTTCTTGTGTGCCATTCAAAGCAAATTAATTTTTGTATAAATTCAACTTAGTATGATTTGTAGCTATGAAATAATTTTCATAATGAGAATTATGATCTACAATTTATCATAGTGTGATTTGACAATTCATCAAGTCAATACTCAGTTTTGTAAGACAGTTCACAATCAACTGCTTAGAATTTGTTTGCAACTTTTATGGCTTATTTTTGTAGCTGATTACTTGACAATTGACATTAAGGCTTTGTTGTTGTTGTGGTGGTGGTGGTGGTGGTGGTGGTGGTGGTGCTTATTGTTGTCAAGCTTGAGTAAATTCGATATCCTAGATGATATTAAAGAAATTGACCAATTAAATTTGAATTCTGAATACTCATTTTTGTGTCTAATTTTTCATTAGCACTAGAATTCTGAATTGCAGGCTTTGATTACTAATTTTTTTCCTTTGCAGCTTACTTGTTCCCAAGTAGTCTAGATCCAGAAATTCTTGAAGGACTACTTGGTTCAGGTGATTCTTTTTTTTGCTTATTAAAAATGATGTTTAGCAACTACTTAGGATCCGTTTGTTGTCTCACAATTTTCCTCTCAAATAGTCGGGGGAGTGATGGCTTTCCTTACTTTGCATGAAATGCTGCCTTTAGCATTTGACTATGCTGGTCAGAAACAGGCTGTTAAAGCAGTCTTCTTTGGCATGGCTTTTATGTCGGCAAGGTCAGTTATATAAAAATGTTACTGTTAACTTTAAAACGTTATTCTCTAATGCCCTTTATCCAAACTGAAGAACTGAAATATTAGCAACTCACATTTTTGGACGTAGATTGCATCTTATACATTGATCCTCCTCCTAACTACTCATCAGGTTTTATTTAGAATCATAAAGAGTTTCCAACTCTGCATGTTGCGAGTGTCTTCTTCCATGGAATTTTTCTCCACGTCAGGTTGCCCTTTTGCTTGGATAGCTAATTTTTTCTGTTGTTGGTGGTTATATTTGAGTTTCTCAAAATGTGCGTGTTATTCATCCATCATTGCTAGCATTTGCAGTATGAGGTTATGCTTGTGTTCTTTCTAGGTAACTAGGCTATAGTTGAGAGTAGTTCTTTGATAAAGCTGAGTTTGACTGAGTTGGTAATATAGAATGTATATGAAGAAAGGGAAGAGTAATTAGAAGAAAGAAAAGAGTAATTAGAAGAAAGTGAAGAACACAAGAAGAAATGAGAGAAAATTAGAGAATCTTATTCAAAATATTCCAGAAGTTCCTATTACAATGATGTGGGACCTATTTATAGAATTCTAACTTCAACTAATTAGAGAAAAGATATTAATAAAACAAGAGGATAATTACTAATATTTTTAAAGATAATTACTAATTTTTTAAAATTTTTAAAGATAATTCAGTTTGATCACCGATTATCATATCACTAATGTAAGTGCTTCTTTCTTGGCTAAATGTATACTCTATATATTCAGTTTTTTATCTATTGAGACGAAAACCTTTAGATTTTAAAGTCTTCTTTTATAGCTCGAGTTTCGCTTTGGTCCTTAAGTTCTCTAATTTATTTGAAATGGTTTCTTGCCCTAGTGTATTGTCTGGAGTAGTTTTAAGCTTCTTTGATCATTAATGATTTGACGAAGTCCTTATAAATTGGAATGAGTGCGAGAGAGTCATTCATATTAATTATGGGCTACCAAGCTAGTAGTGAAATTGGGGCCAGGATGGAGGGCTCGTGTGCATGTGTTCTTATTATCAAAATGGAATAGAATCCTTAGAAAATTAGATAGGTTTCTCTAGGAAATTATTATTATGCCTTATTTGGCGTCATCCCAAAAAGAAGAAATGAAAGAGAATATTTTATTTTAGAGTTGATGGGAAAGAAATTTATTTTAATATTGGGAGATGTGTAGGATGTGAAATAAAATTAATTTCAAGGTTGAAATTTGTGTTAGAAGTGAAATAAAGTTGTTGAAATTTATGATAAATTTAAAATATTAATAAAATATTGATTGTCTTTTTTTGAGATGTTGCCAAATAAAGCCTATAGATCAACATTAGAGGCGAATAAGCCAAAGCTCCTACGTTCTATGTGGATAAATCAAAGAACATGAACTTACATGAAAGACTAGCTAACTATGAAACACGAGTACGATACGACGATATGGATACGACGATACAACAAACTTAAACGAAGTATGATATGAATACGTCAGGATACAATTATTATATATGTGTGTGTATGATATATCATATTTTCATATTTAAGGTGTAATTTTATGGTAGATCAGAATGACTTATATATCTTGTTGATGAAATTCAAATGTATTTTTTGAACTTTTTTAAATTAATCATATTTTTTTCAAATATTCCTGATACTAGTAAAAGTAATATTATGGTCAATCCAACTTGAAAAAATAAATATATTCTTTAACTATTGAATTTTAAAAAAATCATAAATTTTAAATAATGTTATAAAATTTATTTAATTGTTTCCTAACCTGTCATACATTATCTAAGTAAGATGAAAGTTCAAATATATATATCAATAGATTAGGTTCAATTTCAATTTAAATTTAACTCAAATCAAATAGCTTGATGCAACGAGATACAGTTAATAATATTATAGATGTTGTGACCTGAACCCTGATAGATTGGCTTAATCAAAGTAGATGTATGCTCTCTGCTCTTCGAGTCGCCCAATCAATTAATGGATAAAATAGAAAAGTCAAAAGCTTATCCTTTTCACAATACGAACTTGATTAAAGTAAAGAAAAACTGTGATCGGTATCTAACAGAAGAAAAGACAAAGTATCGATTGAGATAGAAAAGCAGCGTCCATCTCTGGTATCTGTAAGATCGCAAGAAAGGGTCAGCTGAAGTTAACAATGCAGTAGCTTGCGAATATCAGATCTTTTTCTATTGCTGAAATATTGGCATGTATGAAGCTCTTTGTGATCTCAATTGCACGAGCCCAATTTATTGTTCTCTCAATTTTAATGCTCGAGTCTATGCATGGGCTGCGTTTTATATGAGATATTTTTTATTTTTTATTGTGTGGGTCAGATCGACAGTTTCAATTTCTTTTTATTAATTAGAAGTATCGAGAAGTATTGGACAATTATCGGACATATATCAGATTTTTAAAAATTAAAAATAAAAATTAATACGCTATTGGATATGTATTGGTAGAGTATTAATGAATATCAGTATTTGATACAGATACAATACAGATACATTAGGCTTTACAAATTATCAGTGCTTCATAGCTGGCCAACTTCTATTTTGAACAGTATTCCACATCAGTTAATGTTGATTTTGAGTGTAATTGATGATATTCTGTTGTTTGCAGCTTGTACTTTCTTGAGATCAGTTTACCCAAGGAGATGACCTTGTAGTCTTGGAGATGGTATTACATCAGCACCCAAAATGTGCTGTGTTCGCACCAAATGCTCGCAGGTTTTTCTAACCTTGATTTATACATTCCATTCATGTCAAAATCTTACTTTTTCAAAAATAATTTCATAGACTGTCCTTAATATATATATCTGTCGTCGTATATGGTAGAAAAAGATATAGGTTGTACATCAAGCGCCTTCTTTTGATATATTAGTTATGCATCCTTCAGGTATGGGATAGCTCAATTAACAATTTTCTGAGTCATTTCACGTGGATATTTGTGATTGAAATTTTACCTTGCTTAGATCATCTGTTATTTGTTGACATAACTGTTGATTCAAGGTGCCCCACCGCCCCTTCTTACAGAGTGTTTTAACTTTGAACCTTTGAACAAGCGTATGTCTTCTTTAACGATGGATTAGAACTTCTTTGTTTTGTTGTAGTATTATGAATGGTAATTATGGTCTACTTGTACTTCAAACTTCGATTTTCATGTAATAAATCTATCATAAATCATTATGAATGAGGAGGGAATGATTCAAAAAATGTGGACCCACATGGCATATCCTTCATATCTCAAATATCTCTAATATATATATATATATAGACACACTCGTATTTATGTATATGTGAATATGAGTTATACAAATTGCACATGGGTCCTTGTCCTCATTATATGCATGCGTCAACTTTTGAGAGTAGAGAATTTTGGTCCTCTAGATTGGAGTTTTGTTTGCCTTTAGGTCCATTGATAAATGAAGCCATTAAATTATACAAGGTTTACCATTTTATTCTCGCCCTCTCTCCCATCATCTCTCTCTCTCTCTCTCTCTTTCTCTCTCCCTCCCTCCCCCCTTTCTTTCGCTCCTCTCTACAGTTGCTCGCTCACGTTTCCTTCTCCCTCTCCATCACCCTTCTGTTGTCATCCCTTCGCTCCAGGGAAGAGTTGCTAGCTGCAGTTGGCTCTTGTGATTGGGTTTGTGGAGCAGCCTACGAGCAGACAGAGTAGATGGTGGCTAATAAAGAGTAAATAGAAACAACCATAGGTAATTTTGTTCAAAAAATTGGTTGTTTTAATGATTAATAGTTGAGATGGATGTTTTCATTCAAATGAGCCCTATCAAAAATGTCGAATTCAAACTTAGGGACTTCAGTGGCGAATGAATCTTCAGCCTGAAAAATCAAGTTCTATATTTTCAAATGGGAGACTGTTTTTTAACCATTTCATGATCGTTATCCATGGAAAGTACTTCGATTTACATTTTTTTTTCAAATCTTTGATTCAATCTGAGAGAATTTTTTTTTTTTTTTAGCTTGACAGCTGAGAATGAGTTCTTCCCTGCTTGGCACTGAACATGCAAAAGCCTGCACCATTTAGGCCATGAGCCCATGTATATATACCTACATTTTCATGTGTTATGATTACCAAGGAAGTATATAAATGTTGAAGTTTATTCTGATGAAAATGTCATTGTAACTATTGCATTTTATCTGTGAGAATGTTGTGATCCTCTATGATTGGGTCAACGTAGCAAAAACCTTGAAATTTTATTAGGTTCGGACAAAAGCACCATTCATAACACACTTCTTTCAAATCCTTTCTTAAGGGATTTTTACTTAGCTCAAAGTATGTAGAATTACTTTTTATAATGTCTTGTTATATCTTTTTAATATTTCTTTTTCTATTTTAATATGTGCAAGATTCAATAATTTAATTTTTTTTACTGTGATTTTTATCAGCCGATAATTTATATATCCAAATCATCTAGGCTATTCTTCCTTGCGTTTATCTTTAATTAAGGCTACTCCAGCCTTCTCGTGAATATACCTATTTCACATCTTATCTTTTTATATATACTCACTCATTTACTTTAGTATCTTCATCAAGGCAAGTCAATCCGATCGACTATAACTCATGACTTGATTTAATAAATTCGAGTTAAGCTCGATTGAAGCTAAATATCGATTTGAATATTGAGCCAAGCTAAACTCTCACTCCTAGCTGCACCATCACAAAATCCTAAAATAAAAGGCATATTTTTTAGTGTTTTTCGTTTTTCGAAATAACTCATTGTTTACTATCCAAAAAACAAAAGAAATAACGTATCTTTAGTATTTGGAGCTCTTAAACTAGAAATTCACAAATATAGACCACGATGAAACTCTTAATCAAAAGTTAAATATTTGATCTGAAGTATCGTGCAATTGTCAATGAAAAGTCGATCCATTTTCTCGATAGCATGGAGAATTATTCGGTCTGGCACCCAGAATATGTTTGCCATCTAAGTGATGCTAAATTGTACAGTCGATGGCGAGTGTGCGGAGCAAATGGCCACATTGTTCGGTTTGGTCACGATAGTGTGATGTGGTTAGACTGGGGCGTCTTACCAGACATTTCGACTGTTTGCTTCGTATGCTCACCGTCAATTGTATGGTCCACCGGCAGCACTGGCGTGAACGACTGACGTGTTTCACATGTCGAAGCCAATATTTTTTTCTTGAGCTTGAGTCACTTGAACTAAAATCCTCTTGTAAAGCAAAATTATATTTAAGGAAGCATTTGGTTTAAAAATGTAGTGTCATATTATTTATATTTTATGATATCAAAATATTATCTAATGAATGGAATTTAATAATTTTATATATGTAATAAAATCAGATGATTATTTTTTCGAATAAGGGTATTTTGGTTTAATATTATTTTGGTGTTATATTATTTAAAAAAAATAATTATATTATTTAGAAAAAATAATTATTTAATATTATTCTGGTGTCATATAATTTAGATGTCATTTTTTAACTAATAATTTTATAAATGATTATTTATAGATGTTATTAAATTAAATAATTTTTTTTTTTGAATAATATAATATAATATCAAGATAATATTTAATTAAATATTTTTTAAATATTTTATAAATAATATAATATAATATTAAGATAATATTAAATTAAATGTTCAATAAGCATATTTAGAGTAACCTTCTTGAGCAAACTTAGTACAAGTGCTCTACTTCTCTTATATTTATGCTTTTATTTAAAATAAAATATAATTAAAAATATAGTACTACATTATGCTGCATGGATTCTCCATGGAAATATCATTATTATTAAAAAAAAAAAGGCTTTTCCAAAATAATAGTAAAAAGTAGAAAAAGTACACTACATTTTATTTAAGACAATGAGCTTTTTCTTATACTTTAAAATCTTATTGCATTATATATTAAAATTTTAA
>JAEMOT010002570.1:483331-500398 GCA_019297695.1 Apostasia ramifera | reverse complement strand
TATATATATATATATATATATATATATATATATATATATCTAAGGACATGCAATTATAATCTAATTATTTCTTAGAAAAAAAAAGTTATTTTATTACATTAGATTTGAGTATTTATGCATGCATTTCATTATAGGAACAGTGCATGATTTATTTATGTATGTCATTAAACAAAATAATTTTTTTTAATTACGTAATATAATATCAAGATAATATTAAATTAAATATTTTATAAATAATATAATATAATATTAAAATAATATTAAAATAATATTAAATGTTAATAATAGTAAAAAGTAGAAAAAGTACGTTACATTTTATTTAAGACAACGAACTTTTTTTATACTTTAAAATCTTATTGCATGATATATTAAAATGTTTAATCTTTAAATTATATATATATATATATATATATATATCCCTAATGACATGCAATTATAATCTAATTATTTCTTAGAAAAAAAAATATTTAATTACATTAGATTTGAGTATTTATGCATGCATTTCATTATAGGAACAGTGCATGACTGCCTTATTTATAGATATCGTTAAATTAAATATTTTTTTTAAAATAATATAATATAATATTAAAATAATATTAAATTAAATATTTTATAAATAATATAATATAATATTANATATATATATATATATATACCTAAGGACATGCAATTATAATTTAATAATTATTTGTTGGAAAAAAAAATTTATTTTATTACATTGGATTTGAGTATTTATTCATGCATTTCATTGTGGGAACAGTGCATGGCCGCCTACAGGGAGGCACCTGGAATCTGGAATTGAGCAGAGGGAGAAGAGAGAAAAATTGTATCATTTTTTTAAATAAAAAATTAAATATAAAATATTTTAAAATTTTGGAAACTCTAATGAAAGGCTTTTGAAATAATAAATTCATGTAAATATTACTCATTATAAAATCTCTCATAAATTAGAAATAAAAATAAATCATCTTTGTTTGTGAAATATCAGCTCAATAAAATAGTTATCTTCAAGAATTTTTATCACAAAATTATATAAAATAATATTATTTTTCTCCGAACACATGCCAAATTTTGCTAAATCATTTTACTATTTGCTTCTATAAAAAACAAAAAAATTTATTTATGTAAAAGAATTTTGAATAATATTTATTTATTATTTTAAAAATAAAATAAAATAAAAATGTAATTTTTATAATTTTGTGAGATATGTATGAAAATGTTTTTTTTTTTTAAAAATATTTACTTTGTGCCCAAAGAGTATATATTTGTTCATTAATCACTGCTCGCGATCCCCATTTGGCAATGAGCATCCCGCTCGTTCTCTCAATTCTTGAGCTCCTCGATAACTTCCCGATTCCCCGTTCCTAATCCCCGACTGTCTGACGGAGGCGCCGGCGGGGCTACCATGGAGCATCCGATGTTCGTCCGCAGCTGCGGTGCCATCCTCCTGGGTTCCTCTTCCGGAATCCTGAACCTCGATCCCCCTGTCTGCCACCGGCTAACCCCTCCTCTGACCTTCCAGCCGATGTCCCTTTTCAGCGATGATGATGATGATGACGCCGCTGAGGGGGGAGATGGTACCTGCTATGACTCGCGGCAGCCGAACGGCGGCGGCTGCCGCGGGTGGAAGGGGTCCTCCACTTCAGCTTCTCCTTGGCAACGGATGAAGTGGACCGATGACGTCGCGCAGCTGCTGATTTCGCTCATCGCCTCGATCGTCGATGACGCCGGAGGTTGCTCTCCGACGGTGGGGAACAGGCGGAAGCCAAGCGCTGCGCTGCAGAAGAAGGGGAAGTGGAAGATGGTGTCGAAGCTGATGATGAAGAACGGATGCTATGTCTCTCCCCAGCAGTGTGAGTACAAGTTCAACGACCTCAATAAGAGGTATAAGATGCTTAATGAGATCCTCGGCAGAGGAACCAGTTGCCAAGTTGTGGAAAACCCGGCCCTCTTGGATTCAATGCCTCATATTTCGCAGAAGGCTAAAGAGGACGTGAGGAGGATACTCAGCTCGAAGCAC
The DNA here is from genome assembly GCA_019297695.1 of Apostasia ramifera. NCBI lineage: Eukaryota > Viridiplantae > Streptophyta > Magnoliopsida > Asparagales > Orchidaceae > Apostasia > Apostasia ramifera. The sequence continues at coordinate 498,378 of JAEMOT010002570.1, read as the reverse complement.
CTCTTTTACCGAGAAATGTGCGCTTACCATAACGGGCAAAGGATGCCCAATTCACATGGCATTGCTTTGCATTCTTCTACCCGCTCGAAGGTGGGATTTTTCACGGAAAGAGATGCTCATGAGCTTGATGATGAGGATGAGGAAGACGAAGAGGAAAAAGAGGTGGATGCAGATGGTTATGATGATGGTGATGGTAACGATGATGCAAGATGCGATGATTTTGGCAATGTTGGTTACGATAAGGTTCGGTCTGATACTGATGTGGTGCTCCGGGAAACATCCAAACCCTGTTGGGTGCGAAGGTTGTGGATTCAGAAACAGCTATTGCAGCTTGTGCAGGACAGGGTGGGCATCCAGGCCGAAGCATTTGAGCTTGAGAAGCAGCAAGTGAAGTGGAAGAGATTCTGTAGCAAGAAGGACAGGGAGCTGGAGAGTTTAATGCTGGAAAATGAAAGTCGAAGGTTGGAAAATGAGAGGATGGTCATTCAAGTGAGGCAGAAGGAGATGGAGTTGGACTTGATGAAGGCAGGGGAAATAATACAGCAACGACGAGCGAGTTAAAGTTCGCTATGCACTTGAAAGGTTACAGTAAGTTCTATTCAATTTCCCTAACTGTTTCAAATTTTCTACTTTTGGATGTCATATCCCTCCAGTCTTGTGATGCACAATGTATGACTGTGTTGTTAATTTGTTCAATGTTGATAATATTTGAGCCTTGCTGAGGTTACAAGTGTTTATATTACTGAGCAGTGATCACGTTGCATTGCCGATTGAGTTGTAAAAATGGAAAATGGTGTTATTATGTTTCTTAATGATGCAGAGGAAACTTCGCCTTTGCCATCAAGTGGGAATTGTAGAATTGGTCCTTGCCTTTTTTAGTACCAAGAAACTTCTGGCTGTCTGGTAATGTGTTTAATTTTAATCTAAGAAAGTTTTGGCTATCTTTTCATCTTATTTTAATCTAACTGTTACCAGCATTTTCCTTTTTTGGCATGCTGGGTTAATCTTAACTGCAATGTTGAACTCTTGTTTATTTTAATGTTAACAACTATTAGAATAATTCTTTTTAAATGTGTAAACTAGATGCTTATAATTTGTTACAAAACTTATTTCTGGATGCACTTTAGCAAAATGACTAGTCCATGTAGGTTTGGGAAGATCCACTCAACTTAATTATTTCATCTTATGACATTTTGTAAAATTAATTCTTGCTAAGGTTTGCACCATTGTACAACCCAAGATTCCTTAGGAAACAATTGCCTATCGTTTCGAAGTTTTTGTAGCTTTTCTAGAATCTTTTCTATGGGTTTTATCCTTGTTTGGATACCTATAAAGCACCTATAATTCGAAGTAGTATTCTTCTTGGATATCTATCAGATATCAGTATTCTCCGATATGTGATGATACATCTTTGATATGTCAGCTGGTGTGTCAGAAACTAAAATAACTTTGGCTAGCCCTTGCTAGAGTTCACGCCATAGACTGGTTTAACTATTGATAGGGTGGGGCATTACACATAGTAGCTATCAAAGCCTTGATTCGTATAGAGGTAGCCATTTCTTGTTCGACGGGCATTCTTCTAGTATTCCACGTCTTGGATATAATTATTTTTTACAAATGTTCTCTTATTTGTTAAAACCTTTTGAGTGTCATAAATAGATGCAAAAGTAGTCTATGTAATAGCTAACATTTTTAGTTTCACATTGTCATTAAATATAGAGCGTTTCATCAAATGATTTATGATAAAATTCTTGATAAATCACATGCTACATATGTAATCCACTAGCATTCAAGCATTGACCAATGTTCATAGGCCTTGAAGGAGGAAGGGATGAAGATGTTATAAGTTAGGCATTAGCAATCTCCTAGCACTAGATGCACTGTAGGCCAACAACGAGAGCTAGTGTTGCGATGATGATGTGTGAGATAGAGATTTTTCATTTGCCACACTTCTTTGAGGTTTCGATATCTACTGAGTGTACCCTATCAATCATTTTCTTGGGTTATGCACGAACCCTAGCCAAGGGGCCGTATCGATCCCGTATTGGGGTCATACCAAACCCTATTTGGTAATTTAGTTTAGGGAGCATTTTGTTCAATATAATTTACATGTTAGCATAACTTAAATAATCTAAAGTGTTTATCTTATCTGGCAATTTTTGTTTGGTTGGTTCAATGTTATTATTTTGTTGGACTAAACTATTATGTATTATAAAAATTTAGGGTTTACTATCAAAAAAAGATTTTGGGGTTCTAAAAGTAATTTACCCTTAAAATTGCAACTTCCAACTTCTCCTTTATGGTGCCCCCACCTCTCTTATTCTGGCCTATCTTGCTTCTCTGTCATTATTGATTTATTCATAGTGAAGATTTTTTAGTTTTTGGTGATATTTTGATGTCACCTAGTTGTGAAAATATTATATCTTTTTTATAATGTAAACTACTATACAACTATTTTCTCCAAATAACATAACATCACATACAATAACATTGAACCAAATTCCCTTTAGACTGAAGTTCATTATAAATTTTGATGTAGAACAAGATTATGCTCGACTTGGAAACTGTCATATGTTAAGACTAGAGTTATTACAAGGGCCCATGGAACAAAGACTATTTAGCCCCCTTAGGAATGTTTGTTTGTTGATTTTGAACCTCTCATTTTGTAATTATTGTGACATACAAGGGCATATTCATCATGAAAGATACTAATACTTTTTGTCCATAGAAAAAGGACTTGTTTAGCCCTCATATAAATGTCTGTTTGTAGAGTTTGAACCCATCATTAAGTATCTTGATAGGTTCGTGAAAGGTTAATGAAGGTAACAATACGAAGAAGAGACCAATGATGTGCTTAAAAATCAAACTGATTACAAACTAGAGAATTATTATTTTATTTAGAAAAATTGTGAAGTACTTTTTTAGTATTCACTTAGTTGCATGATGCTATTTTCTACATTGTTCCTAAATTTTTTATTTTGGCATTTAAAACTAGACTTCATCTATTTGGAAATATATGGTTCATATTTTTTTTCATTATCTAATATTATCGCCAAAAGATATTATTACAAACTTCTTAGATGTTATCCTCAGCTCACATATCTTTACTTCCTAGCCTATAACCTTTGACTCAGCTCTGAATCACATGATCTTGTATCCGGTAAACTAGACTTCTTTAGTTTCTTAAATATTAGCACAAACTTGAATTTCTTCTCACATCTTATGTAGTTGTGTGTGCCTATCAGTGTTTAACATGTCATTAGTTTGTGCATATCCTTTTATACATAAACTAAAAATGAGTTTTTATATGCTTTCTTTTGTGTTTGAATTGGACTTCTCTGGCTTCATTTAGTAAAAAATTTTTCCAAGATTTTTAAGGTAGGTGATAGCCTCAGTCGAATTTCATTCTGGTTTAGTCTGCAAACTTTTCATATTTACACCATTCTATGCTATTTAGTTCAAACGGATAAAAAAATACTATAATTTGAAATATTTGAATTGTTAAAATGTTTCTTACAGCATTACGATATAAATACCTGTCTGGAGTCGCTGGTTTATTTCCTGTAAAATTTTCTATGTTTATCTTGAGCATTTGAGTTTTCTTGTGAGATCATTATTCTATACTTCTCTTGATATCTTTACTTTCAAAACTGGAAAAGCCTTCATTTCATAGTGAGCCAAGCAAAGAGCATTTGTGCTTCAACATAAAGCTTCAACAAGTGCTCTAGGGGCTATGTCGCATTCATTGTATAAGAAACAGTAAGAGATCCTCATCGAGTTGATAAGTATCTCTTTTTCATTCTGTTTCTTATTCATTTTTATACTCTTTTTACTCTTATTTGTATCCCCCAAACTTCTGGAGTAGACCAATGGGTTGTGTGGGTCTTGTTGCTTCGTTTGTTTAGTTTTGGTCTTAAGGTTATGGTTACTGCAAGGCTTTAAAAATTAGGGAAAATCCTATCAAAGATTTGCTAGATGGTGTAGTCTCATTTCTGAACCACTTAAAAAATTCATCCAATACATTTTTTATCATTTTTGTGTTCATTGTTATCAATTATTTGCATAAATAGTAATTGTAATTTTATTTTAACAACCACAAAATCGAAAACCCCTTCTTGTGTGCTATGTGAATCGGTGTATTCAAGTGGAAATTTGAGGTAACATATATAAGAACATCTCAAAGATTCTTGCATAAATAGCCAACTCATTAGTATAAACTTTTTCAAATGATACAAATGAAATCATTATTAAAATGTTTATAAGACTTATAGATGCTAAAAATATTTAGGTAAACCTTTAAAAAAATAACATTTAGGTAAACCTATTGATGCGGGACGGAAAAATGATGCCAATGATATTTTATATTTATATTCAGCAAAATCAATTAGCAAATTATTTTAATTAAGAGAAAAATATTTTTTAGATAAATTATATGATAAATAAGATTTTTGAATCCCGTAAATTAAGATATTTAAAAATTAAAATTAAATTAGATCGTATGATAAATAAGAATTTATCAATTTAGATTAGGGCGTCAATTTAAATTCAATAAATCAGATCCGAGGTTCAGGAATTTAGGACAGACGTCTCACCATTAAATCCAACAGTAACTAACACACAAGGAATTATCGGGTCTCACAATTAGAGCCAAATAAATAATTCAAGTCAAGCGAATAATTTATGTAGAAATCAAATATTCTGCATATTCTGTTTGGCTTTATGCCGATACTCTGTTTGGCTTTATGCCGATATTCTGTTGAGCTTTATGCCGAAATATGATACTGGGTTACACTGGACCCATGTATCCTGAGATATACAATGATATGATAAGCTGAGATCCCGGTGGTTGACGAACCACCTTCTGAAAGCGTGGCGTCGTGTGGGGGACGTACCTGCATCCTGTTATTCTGATGTCACCCTGGTGACGTATTCTGATGAATCTGTTGTCACATTGGTGATGAACCTGTTTAATCTGATGTCACACTGGTGACGTATACCTGTGGTTCTGATTCCTCTTCATTATAAGATTTATACATATTAATATATATGCAAAGTATGAAACATGATAATATTTTGAGGTGACAAGTTGATATTACCAGTTAATCTAATATTCTGATCTGTTGTTAAATTGAGCTATAAGACCACACCTAGCCTATGGTAAGGTGGAGGTCGTTTACTCGGTCTTTGTGACTGACTGTTATTTTTCAGGTATATAATCTATTACCAGGAGAAGACTGCAAAATCCCAGAAAAGATGTTTCCCTACATCCCGTATGGTCCCACCGATATTTACCATTATTCAGTTTATGTGCTTTACCTCTTAGTTTTCTAACCTAAGGTTACTCTGGGTGACCTGCTTAGTGTTCGACCTTATGTAACTCTGTTTTGAGATGAATAAAGATATCTTTTTTCTTATAATCTGTTCTGTGATTCTGACTGTAAGTCTCCCCTTATTTTATGGATAATTAGTCCTTAAAAATGAGGGTGTGACAGGTTGGTATCAGAGCATAGGTTATAAGTAACCTTAGACTGACTTTAACACTTTTACCTTACCCATTGATATTGTGCCTTTGATTTCAGGAAAGACCCAGTCACTCGTCTTATTGAGTTTAAGATGAATCTTAACATCCTTATGGTGGCCAATCTTGACCAACTCTGGTTCCTTTTTGAATGGGTTAGATACTACCGAGGAAGTAAGATCACCCCTGAGGAGGCCAAACAACGTATATTGACAGTCTTACCCTCTTATTGGGATAGGATCAAGGCCTCAATAATGGTGATTCCTCGACTGGACCATCTACTCACTGCCTTAATCGCCATGGAAGCCTACTACCGAGATAACTGGACTACATTCCGCCATTATGAACCACCAAATGACTCTGTGGAGTTAGAACCAAGAAAAACCCAGATGGAAACAGACCAAATGTTACCCATCATCTCCAAACCTTCAAGCAGCTTTTCAAAGCCAACGAACCTCGACTTAACTCTTGCTACTCCAACACCCCGTAAGGAAACTATGGAGACGTCAGCTCTTATCAAGAGTCCTTTTACCCAATTGGAAGAGAATCCTGACCCAAGCCCTGCCTCAACTTCAAAACCTTAGTGTACCCAAACCCAATTGTGGGCATTTTGCAGTCTGCTTCTCTGGCATGTAATAGTATTTTTTAAATAAAATGTTAGTTTTATGTGCTTACATATATTGTTTACCAGGTGAAAATGGAATCTCAAGCTGATTCTCTACAAAACCAAACAAATGAAAATCGGGAGAATAATACAATAATTTCTAGAGATGCACTGTATATGCATTTTCGAAAAGAAAAACCACCCCAGTTTGCAGGAGGTCCAGATCCTCTGGCTGCGGAGGAATGGATCGATCGATTGGAAATAATTTTTGAATTTATTGAGTGTCCTGATAACAAAAAGACTGATTTTGCTTCTTATATGCTGACTGGTGAAGGTCGTAAATGGTGAAAGTCCCAACTCAATACTGAATTTAAATCTCTTCATCCTGTTCCTTGGGAAATATTTCGTGATAATTTCTTCCACAATATTTTCCTCCTGCTATCAAAGAAAAGAAATTACGTAACTTCATTCATTTGAAGCAAGGTTCCATGTCTGTCATGGAATATGAAGCTTCATTTACTGCTCTTTCTGATTATGCACGTCATCTAGTAGCCGATCCATGAGAAAAAGCAAAAAGATTCGAGGATGGTCTGCGAAAGGATATTCAAAAACAGACAAATGTTATGAGGATTTACGATTATGCTGAATTATATCAAAGGGCGTTGATCGCAGAACAAAATATTAATGAAGATCAAGAGTAGCGTGAAAGGAAAAAGTGCTATTATGAGCAAGTTAAGAGGCATGAGGGAAATTTTGAGAAGAAAAGGAAGGAAGAAGGAATGCCAACAAATAGTGGTGTGAAGTGTCAAAGTTGTGGAGGTCATCATCCTACTTTTAAATGTCGTAAGAGTACTAGAGCATGTTTTAGATGTGGTAACAAAAATCATTTTGTGAAAGATTGTCCAATGATACTGAAGCTTGATTCAAACTCTAGGCCACAAACTCAAGCTCAGGTTTTCTCCTTATCTGACTCGATCGTTACAGGTACGATCTATATTTTAGGATTACCTGCACAAGTATTATTTGATTCTGAATCTACACATTCATTTATTTTGCCTGAGTTTGCAACTTTTGCAAAAATTTCATCTAAAATGCTAAACACATCTTATACCGTAAATACGGCTTCAGGAGAAATTTTAGCTAGTAGGATAATATACCCAAACTGTGAAATATACATCGGAGATCACATTTTTCCCGCAAACTTGATTGCCCTTGCTATAAAGGACTTTGACATACTGTTAGGAATGGATTGGTTATCAACTTGGCATGCTGAGATTGATTGTGCTGCCAAGAAGATAAGTTTTCCTATTCCTGAAGGAGACTTAATCTTTTTTGAAGGAAAGAAAGATATCTTACCTATTATATCTTTTGCAAAATACCAAAAATTATTAAGGAAAAGATGTGAAGCTTATTTAGCTTACATTGAATCGACACCAAAGAGTGAAACCAGAATAGATGGAATAGAAATTGTTAAGGAATTCACAGACATTTTTCCAGAAGAACTTCCTTGATTACCGCCAAAGTGAGAGGTGAAATCTATTATAGATACTATCTTAGGATCTGCTCCCATATCTAAGGCGCCCTACCGAATGGCACCTAAAGAGCTAGAAGAACTGAAAAGACAATTACAAGAGATGCTTAATATAGGATTTATTCGATCTAGTGTGTCTCCTTGGGGTGCTCTTGTATTATTTGCCAAGAAGAAAGATGGCTCTTTAAGATTATATATCGATTATCGGGAGCTGAATAAAATTACTATAAAAAATAAATACCCATTGCCTAGAATAGATGATCTTTTTGATCAGTTGAAGAATGCTAAGGTATTTTCAAAAATTGACTTACGATCTGGCTATCATCAACTACGCATTCGAGCATAAGATATTTCAAAATCTGCCTTTCGAACAAGGTATGACCATTATGAGTTTGTAGTCATGTCTTTTGGATTAACTAATGCTCCTGCAATGTTTATGGATTTTATGAACCGAATATTCCAACCTTACCTAGATAAATTTATTATTGTGTTCATCGATGACATACTTATATATTGCTTTAGCGAAGAAGAGCATGAAGAACATCTTAAAATTGCTTTGAAGACATTGAGGGATAAGAAATTATATGCTAAGCTCAGCAAATGTGAATTTTGGTTACAACAAGTGGCATTTTTAAGGCATATAATTAACTCATCTGGTATAGCTGTAGATCCATCCAAAATTAAGGCTATCACTAATTGGCTAAAGCCTACAACTGTAACTGAAATAAGAAGTTTTCTTGGTCTAGCCGGATATTACCGAAGATTTGTAGAAGGATTTTCGAAGATCGCCCTACCACTCACTCAATTAACTAAGAAGACTGTAAGATTTGAGTGGTCAAAAGCCTGCGACGAAAGTTTTCAGGAAATAAAAAGACGTCTTGTTACAGCCCCTATCTTAACTATTCCCTCAATATCCGAAAATTTTGTTGTTTATAGTGATACCTCTCGGAAGGGATTAGGGTGTGTGCTGATGCAAGGTGGAAAAGTTATAGCTTACGCTTTTAGGCAATTAAAGAACTACGAAGTCAATTATCCTACGCATGATTTGAAACTAGTTGCAGTTATTTTTGCACTTAACATCTGGAGGCATTATTTATATGGAGTAAAATATAAAATATTCATAAATTATAAAAGCCTAAAGTATATTTTTACTCAGAAGGAATTAAATCTATGACAACGAAGATGGTTGGAGTTATTGAAAGATTATGATGTAGTTATTCAATATCATGCAGAAAAAGCTAATATAGTTGCGAATACACTCAGTCAAAAATCTACAAGTAATACACTTACTGATCAAGAGGCACTTATTAAAAAAATAGAGCAACTACAATTAGAGTTCCGAATAAGTGATGATAAAGGAATGGTAGCTCATCTTTGTATACAACCAAATTTACATAAAAAGATCAAAATAGCAAGAAGATTCGGAGATTACTAAGATAACTCAGAGCATAATGAAAGAAGGTAATCCATAATTTATGATAAGATTTGATGGTATTCTTCAATTTCGGAATCGATTCTATGTTCCTAACTCCCGAGAGCTTAAAAAGAAAATTCTTAGTGAAGCACATAGTGCAAGATATACAATCCACCCTGGAGGAACTAAAATGTATCATAACTTATGAGAGCAATTCTAGTGGCCAGGAATAAGAAATTGTTGGTTCCTCCCTTGTGGTAATATTGTGATTTTGATGTTTAACAATATGTTTAAGTTAATTTGTACTAACATAATTATTTAGTGTTCTTAATCTCAGGTTTATTAAAGTTGCATCTCAATTTTATACTAAAATTGAGATCTAATTAAGTTGGAGAGAAAGGCTCAAGTATTGAAGATTAAGTGAAGCATATGTTATTATTGTTATTTTTCTTTTTACTTGAGAGTAGAATTGTTGTGAGGTTGATCTTAACTGTTAGAATAGTCTGGATATGAGTTTGAGCACTTAGAATCTCTGCGAGTTAACTAGATAATCTTAAAAGTTTAAATTCTCTTAATTATGTGGCCTAATAGTGGTGAGATTACTCTAGATTCTTTCTTTTGATTGTGATAGCTCCAGGGCAGCTTTGGGATAGTTGAAGGGTGACCTTCAATAGTGAGGTCGACCCGAGATCGACCTTTGGCAGCGACCCTCAACAGAAACTTTAGTCATCTTGGGGGATTTTTCGAGGTCGACCTGAGGGCGACCCGAGGTCGACCTTCAGCAGCGACCCTCAACAGAAACTTTAGTCATCTTTGGGGATTTTTCGAGGTCGACCTGAGGGCGACCCGAGGTCGACTTTCAGCAGCGACCCTCAACAAAAACTTTGGTTATCTTGGAGGATTTTTCCAGGTCGACCTGGAGGCGACCTAAGTGGTGAGGTCGACCTGAGGTTGACCTTGGAAGTGACCGTTGGCCTATTTATTCTCCAACGGCTAGCTGGGGGTCGACCTGAGGTCGACCTCCAGGTCTTTTCCAGCTCATTTTTCTAGCCGTTGGAGCTCTTGTTATGTAAGGAGATGGGGGTTGTTGGTGTATTTCTCTTGGCTCATAAAATTCTCTAAGTGCTCCCAACATTCACCTTCATTCTCCACCATCCTAAGAGTTGATAAAAACATTCAAGTGGAGTTTCAATCAAAATTCAAGGCGATCTAGGTGAACTTGGACTCAAGTGCTCAAACTCTTCATCCACTCTTCTTCTAGCTTTCAAGATTCAATCATAAGAAGAAAGTGTGAGTGTTTTTCTTTCTTTGTTATATTTCGTTAGTTCTTTTTTGCCTTCACTGTGTGTGTGAAAAGGGCCTCCAAATAAGGGTTGGAGGAGGTGAGTGAGTGAGCCCTCTCTTAAAAGTAAGGAGGGCCTCTAGTGAGTGGATAGAGGAGGATTTGTATGGGCTTCTCCGCCTAAACCAAGGAGTGTGTTATAGTAATATCTTTCCGATCGGGGTTGGGTGGACTAGGCTCTAATTTGAGCCGAGCCACGTTATATCGTGTGTTCTTTGTGGATGTGATATTTTCTTCTTGTCAGCATTTATATTTGCTTTCGCTTGTATTTTGCACTAACTATTATATTTAGTAAATTAAATTAAATTTTAATTACGTCTATTCACCCCCCCTCTAGACGTCATACTTGATCCTACAGAAATGATATTGCTGAATTTGTAAGTCATTATTTAGTTTGACAAAGAGTTAAAATAGAACATCAAAGACCAGGAGGATTGCTTCAACCTCTAAAGATTCCTACTTGGAAATGAGAGCATATCACTATGGATTTTGTTTGTGGATTACCAAAATCTAAAGGATTCGATGTTATCTGGGTAATCGTAGACCGGTTAATAAAGTCTGCCCACTTTCTACCTATCAAAATGACTCATCCTCTTGAACACTTGGCTAAATTATATATTAATAAAATAATGCGACTTCATGGGGTACCTACATCTATTATATCAGATAGAGACCCACATTTTGCTCAAGACTGCGAACTAGTCTTCAAAAAGCCATGGGAACAAAACTTAGTTTCAGTACAGCATATCATCCAGAAACGAATGGACAATCAGAAAGAATGATTCAAACCCTTGAGAATATGCTGAGAGCATGTGCCATGGACTTTAGAAAAAATTGAGAAAAATATCTACCTCTAGTAGAATTTTCATATAATAATAGCTACCATGCAAGCATCAGGATGGCTTCGTATGAGGCTTTATATGGCAGAAAATATCGATCACCTGTGTATTAGGATGAAGTTGGAGAAAGAAGAATGCTAGGACCCGAGATCATTGAAGTCACTTTGCAAAAGATAAAAATAATTCGAGAACGACTTCTCACAGCCCATAGTCGACAAAATGCCTATGCTGACTCAAGAAGAGATATTTGCTTTTAGCCTGGGGAGTATGTATTTCTGAAGGTATCTCCAAGGAAGGGCATCTATCGGTTTGGTATCAAAGGCAAGCTTAAACCAAAGTACATTGGTCCCTTTGAAATCATCCGCCAGGTTGGGAAGTCAGCATATGAGCTTGCATTACCTCCAGAACTAGCAGGAATTCACAATGTTTTTCATATCTCATCATTAAGGAAGTACGTAGCTGATCCGAATCACGTACTAAAATATGAACCGCTAAACATACAACCTGATCTATCTTATGAGGAAAAGCCGGTTAAAATTCTTGATCGAAAGGAGAAGATACTTCGGAAGCAAACTATTCCCATTGTGAAAATTTTATGGAAAAATCATCAGGTGGAAGAGGCAACCTGCGAGACAGAAGAATCAATGAAGGATAAGTACTCACATCTATTCAGGTAAATTTGGGGGACCAAATTTTTTAAGTAGGGAAGAATGTAATATTCCGCTTAAAAAATAACTGTTAATATTTATATATATATATATACACATTTTGAATCTAATATAAGTACATCTGTTATTTGAAAACTCCAAATTAATTATTTTAATAAAATATATATTTATTAAAATCTTCTCCTCTGCCTTCCTCTCACTTTCCCACCCACCAATGGTCCCGACCTATTAAATTTGCCTCCCCAACCACCAACTACCACCCACCAACGATTCCGCCCTAATAAGTTCACCTCTCCCTATAAATAGGCCCCAGAACCCTCAGAAAGAATCACAACCTCTAGTTCTCCTCTGCATCTTTAGCTCATCTTGGTACGCCTCTCCTCTAGCGGCGAGACTCTGCTAGGTAAGAATTCTGGTCTTACTAAATTTAAATTACATTCGGTGATTTTTTTTGTTAACTCAATTGGATTAGTGATTAACCTGTTTAAACATACGTCGACCCAATTAACCCGTATCAAATCCGATAAATATGTGTCGACCCATTAAACTCTGAGTTAACCCATTTGACCCAAGATAACCCGTGTCGACCCGTTACATTTGAGTTAACCCGTTACCCCTGAGTTAACCCGTTTGACCCAAGATAACCCGTGTTGACCTGTTATATCTAAGTTAACCCGTACATTTGAGTCAACTCATTTGACTTGAGTCAGCCCGTTTGACCCGATTCAGCCCGTTTGACCCGATTCAGCTCGTTTGACCCGAGTCAACTCGATTGACTCATTTGACCCATTAACCTGAACTAACTCAGTTTGACCCAAGTTAACCTGGTCTGACCCATTTGAACTAGTTTGACTAATTTTAATCCACTTGGTTTATTTGACTTAAGTCAATGTTTTAAACTATTAAGCACAATAGTAATTATTTACACTGAACTTAATCAGGGAACACGTCATCTACCAGCAAACTATTACAACCTCTAATCCAGGTAAGCGATTTTCACTGAACTTAGGACATTGTAATTATTAAATTAAAATAACTAATTTTCAAAATAATATCAATTATATTCTGTATACTCTGCTTGGCTTTATGCTGATATTCTGTTGGGCTTTATGCTGAGATATTATATTGGGTTACACTAGACCCATGTATTCTGAGATAATGATGATATGATGTGCTGGGATCCCGGTGGTTGACGAACTACCTTCTGGACGCGTGGCGTCGTGTGGGGGACGTACCTACATCCTGTTATTCTAATGTCACACTGGTGACGTATCTGATAAATCTGTTGTCACATTGGTGACGTATCTGCTACTTCTGTTGTCACTCTGGTGACGTATATATGTGAATTCTGATTCTTCATCATTATAAAATTTATACATATTAATATATATGCATAGTATGAAATATGATAATATTGTAAGGTGACAAGATGATATTACAAGTTAATCAGATATTCTGATCTATTGTTAAATTGAGCTATAAGACCTTACCTAGTCTATGATAAGGTGGAGGTCGTTTACTCGATTTTCGTGACTGACTGTTGCTTTTCAAGTAAATAATCTATTGTAAGGAGAAGACTGCAAAATCCCAAAAAAGATGTTTTCCTACATTCCGTATGGTCCCACCGATATTTACTCTTATCCAGTTTAATTGTTTTACCTGTCAGTTTTTTAATCTAAAGTTACTCTGGGTGACCTGCTTAATATTCGAACTTATGTAACCCTGTTTTGAGATAAAAAAAGATATTTTTTTCTTATAATTTGTTCTGTAATTTTGACTCTAAGTCTCCCCTTATTTTATGGATAATTGGTTCTTAAAAATGAGGGTGTAACAGGTGCTTTCATCGTTAATTCTCAATTGGATGCTAGGGATTGCTCTATTTGGTTGGAGGTCAGGCCACGGAGCCTCCAACCATTTTATTAAAAATTATAATAAAAATAAATTAAATATAATGTGTTAAAAATTATGTAGAATATAATATAAAGTGAGTTTTTTATATTGACGTTTATATATTGATGATGAAAAATAATTTTTTTTAATAAAATAGTTGGAGGCTATTTTGGCCATGGTCATGACCACAATGGTCTCTAACCAAACAGGGAAGGTTACGAGCTGGCTCTTCTCGATACTCCCCTGACCCTTGAGCGTATTGGTGGGATTCGAAATCGATTGTTTGGTTTAATGACATCCATAGATAATCTTATATAAGATTAAAAAATTATTACTCAAAAAATTGATATTTTTAAATAAATTATTGGATAATAATTAGGGACATTTACATGATGGGCACAAAAATTAGGCTAATTTATGGATTTCACCTTAAATCTCAAAATATTATAGATATCACATCTAAAACATCTATTTTTTCATTTTTCACATCCTGCAGTAAATTTATTGAATGATTTAACCATAGTTAATCTCAGCCGAATCTCAGCCGTTGATCGCGAGCGGGCATCGCGCGCATCAGTACTCAGCTATTTTGCATCTTCTTCTTACATGCCCGATCGCGAGCGGACATTGCGAGCGGCCATCGGACCCCGGCGGCGACAAAACTCAGGAGCTGCAACTAAGGCCGGCGACAAAGCAGAGGATATCCATCATTACCCTCTTCTTCTTCTTCCTCTTCCCCATTCCATCTTAAGAGAACCATGGTTTCATCTATCGGCTAGGGCATCGCGCTTGGAGCTGCACTAAGGCTGGCGGCGACGCATTCATGCGAGCATTGCACTCATATGTTTACCCTCCTCTTCTGACGCGAGCATCGCAGCATCGGAGCTTCGAAGAGGCTGGCTGTAACATCCCGGTAAAATTTAGATTTAGATTTTTTTGATTAATTTAATTTATTATGATAAAATTAATTTTTATTTATGAGATTAATTATTTAAGATTAAATATATGATATATTAAATATTTGTTATGCGATTCAAAATTCAAAATGACTGAAATTAATATTTAATTTAATTAAATCAGGTTATTTAAAATTTAAATCCAATGAATTTAAGTACCCATTAAATATCCATAACTACCTCCTTAAATTAAGGTTAAGAAAAATTACAAAAATACCCCCAGATTATTATTTAGGGAAAGAAATAGAGTTTCTCACTCTAAAACACCGATTCAATTCTTCCCCT
>JAEMOT010002570.1:456803-481736 GCA_019297695.1 Apostasia ramifera | reverse complement strand
ATGTCATTTCTTTATCCTACATGCATACTTAATTGGAATCTATGTTATATATGTTTAATTGTTATTATTCTTATTATATCATGTCAACATGTTATTATTATTATTACTATTATTGCTGTTTAATATTTTTATTTAAAGGCTTTGTTAGTGTACAACCTACGAGTCTGTTCTAACAGACTCTGTCACTAACGTGGCAGGTACTGGAGCACTTGATCACGGGAATGGAGAGAATGCCAGTCAAGAGAAAAATTAGTTTATTGCCTTATTTCCTAGAGAGTGACTATTTACTTATGTGTTCAGTTGAGACTATAGTAGTTCTGCTTCATTTACTTTAGTTGGATGTTTAATTCTGTTCTAAGTTATAGATATGTGAACTCTTGTAGTAGCTTTTGATTTATTTAATTTTTTTCCGCTGTTGAATTAATCTTCCTTCTCCCCTAACTTAGATAAATTTTTAGTGTGACGGCTAGGGTCGTCACACCGGTGGCGACGAAATTCTGTAACTCCAATTAAGGTAGTTTTACCTTCATTTTTACCACTCCATCTTTTAATTTTATGCTGCAGCAGCTCCGTTGGGTGTTGCGGAAGCTGCGTCTACTTCTTCCACTTGCTTCTATGTTTCTTCCCCAATTCCATCTAATTAATTTCACTATTGCAGCTCTTTCTTGGTTATCCTCTTCTTCTTCCTCTGCAATAATTTCAGCATTTTTCAACCCCTTCTCCTCCTCTTCTTCTTCATGCCCATTATTTCACTAGTTAATTTTTCATCCCCCTCCTTCACCTCCTCTTCTTCTTCCTCTGCATATGCTTACATACTTTCTACTTAGTTTAAAATGAGATAAATTAATTGGTTTGTAATATCTTCACATTGTTAAGAAAAAATATTTTGTTTAAATTTGAAGATGAAGAGCAGCTCAGGAGCATCCTCATGGAATGATCAAAGTGCCTCCATCCGATGCGATTGTAATCTGGAATGTGCCATTTATACAAGTCAACGTGGTGAAAATGCTGGTCGAGAAGAGCCAGCTCGTAACCTTCCCTGTTTGGTTAGAGACCATTGTGGTCATGATCATGGCCAAAATAGTCTCCAACTATTTTATTAAAAAAAAATATTTTTCATCATCAATATATAAACGTTAATATAAAAAATTCACTTTATATTATATTCTACATAATTTTTAACACATTATATTTAATTTATTTTTATTATAATTTTTAATAAAATGGTTGGAGGCCAAAATAGCCTCCGTGGCCTGGCCTCCAACCAAATAGAGCAATCCCTAGCATCCAATTGAGAATTAACGATGAAGGCACCTGTTACACCCTCATTTTTAAGAACCAATTATCCATAAAATAAGGATCCATAAAATAAGGAGAGATTTACAGTCAAAATTATAGAACAAATTATAAGAAAAAAAACATCTTTCTTTATCTCAAAACAGGGTTACATAAGTTCGAATATTAAGCAGGTCACCCAGAGTAATTTTAAATTAGAAAACTGAGACGTAAAATAATTAAACTGGATAAGAATAAATATTATAAAATATAGGGAAATATTTTTTTTGAATTTTACAGTCTTCTCCTGATAATAAATTATTTATCTAAAAAATAACAGCCAGTAAATAAAATTTAATTTAAATAAAAATTTAAATTAAAAGTTTGGAACTGTATTTAGTATCTAATTCAAATTAATCAGCTCTATGTTTTAATATTTTAATATAGGCTACAATATCGTTGCTCTTTTCCCCTTCCTCTCTCTCTCTTCCCTCTTCCGCAGGTCCTCTCTCTCTCTGTGCCGGCGGCCACGGATCCCCGCCGACGGCTGCGGGGGAGGGCTGCCGGCAGCTGCTCGGGGCCGCGCAGGAGCCTTGAGGCCTCCGGCCTTGCGCCGTGTGGCGCAGCCCTTGCGCGAGGCTGCGCGGCTGCCGGCCTCGCGCGATGGGGCGTAGCCGCGTGCCGGCCGCCCTCCTAAACTTCTTTTTCTTTCTCTATTCCTTTTTCGGACCATGGGCGGCGGCCCCGTCTCCTACAGCAGGAGAGGGAAATTTACCAGGCCAGGCTTCGCTTGGAGATCCGCCCCAAACTTGCTGGCGAATGGCCCACCGGTGATGCTACCAACGCCTCGTCGGGAGCCTCCACTGGCACCGCTCGCATGGCTTCTACGGACCATATCAAAGCCCTCGCCGATCGGTTCATGAAAGCAGCGCTGAGGATCTCTGGAACAACGACGACGACAGACCGGCCAAGTCCCTGGCTCGTCCTGGTCTTTCCAGTTATCCTAGACCTCAACCGCTTGATCTCAAGAGGATTGCTGGGGGAAAACGAGGGTTTATTGGCTTGTTGGAGCATTGCAGGATGAGGAAGTACTCAAGGTGCAGTCGAATTTCTTCCAGCGACGAGGATGTTGAGGATTTTACCTCTGGCGTTGGTTTGGATGATGGTTTGTTGAATGGAATTCATGGAAGAAGTGGCATTAAAGAGAGAGGTTTTAGAGTTTTAAGGCTTAGTACCAACCAGGAGGATTCGTAGGAGGAACAGTTAGGAAGAAGAGTGGCGCAGCTCTGCAAAGTTGTGATGTCAAGATAAACAAGAGGAGGGCTCCTAGGCTTGATATAGGAGATAGCGGTTTGTCGTAAGAGATATGACATTTTTGACAAAAATGAATAAAAGGTTGTTGATAGGATATGCATAAGTATTACTGAATAATCGGTTCACTGAACCGGCTACTGGGTCCGGGTCTGTTGGGTCAATCATGCTTAAGTAGGGCTTCCTCTTATGAGAGGACATGTTTTTAGCTGTTTTCTCCGTCATTTTGCTCTCGCCTTCTTCTCTGTCTTTTAAAGCCCTTCTTCTACTCCTAGCTAACCTCTAATCTATCCTCTTCCCACCTGTAATTTTGTTCAATCTAAATATCATAGTGGTTCATTGAGTCAGATATTGCTTGGATCTCTATTGCAATTGCTTGTTCTTTGAGTTTTCCATTGCAGGCTATCAATTGGTATCATAGCAGTGACGATCTATGGCGCCTGAAACCCGGGCAATGGAAATCAAGCAGCTGGAAGAAGCACTTCGTTCTCTGATTACCGAATCCAGGGAGCATTTTGATGGAATGATCCAGACGCAGCAGGAGATGCTCAGGGACCTCGTGGATCGGCAGAATGCTTCCTATAACACGCTCATGGAGACGATCCAAACCCTAGATAACAAACACCAGGAAGATATTAGTGAAATCAGAGGGAAATTAGCAGATGAACGCCCCCATTTTAGATCGTTGAATCATGCGGGAATTTTGGGAACTCCAAACCAATCTCCAGCTGCCACTTCAGGTATGCGCAATTCTACTCTCCAAATGGTTACGGTACCTCAACCGACGATGGACACTCTTCTTACTCGCCTACCTAAGATTGAATTTCCTAAATTCTCTGGTGATAACGTTTTGGGATGGTTGTTCTGCTGCGAACAATTCTTTGAGATCAGTCAAACTCCCTAGGAATGGAAGGTTAAGTTAGCCTCTGTTTACCTCGAGGCCATAGGAATGGTATTGCTTTGGAATGGCATCAAAATTTTTCCCGTTTGAATCCTACCCCAATAGGATGGGGCGTGTATAAAGAAGCAATTAAGGAAAGATTTGGTGAAACCGCTTATGAGGACCCTATGTATGAACTAAATACCTTAAGGCAAACTGGGACCGTGCAGGATTACAATAATTAGTTTGATACATTGCTTACCAAAGTGGCGCTTTCAGAGAATTATGCTATTAGTTGTTATTTTGGAGGGCTTAAAGAGGAGCTGCTGGGGTGAGGCTCATGAAACCCAAGTCGCTCCGAGAAGCATTTAGCTTGGTGAAACTGCAGGAATCAAATTTAATCCAGCAGTAAAGAAAGAATAAAGGTTGGTACAAACCTGGAACCGCCCAGGGAGTAGGGACCTTAGAAAATGTGACCAGCAAACCTGCAGTTGGAGGCAATGGTATTCAGTTAAAGGAGACTCCACGCAAGGTAGTATCCAACTCTACATTTGATGAAAGAAGAGCCAAGGGATTGTGCTTTTGGTGCAATGAGAAATATACACAAGGCCATCAATGTAGGAGAAAACAATTATATCTCATATCCATGATGGAAGACGTTGAGCTGAATCCGGAAGCGGGGGAATATCAAATTGAAGAAATGGTAGAAGAAGAAGCTGAGTTGGAGCCAGAACCCAAGGTTTCTCTCAATGCAATTACTGGAATACCATCATTTCAGACTATGACCATCGTGGGAACTATTTTAAAAAAAAGATATACATTTTGATCGATACAGGAAGCACCCATAATTTTTTAGATCCTTCTACTCTGGAACTTGATGATTACGAAGTTGAAACAATTCCGGAGCAGCAGGTTGTGGTTGCCAATGGTGGCAAAATACCACTCTGTCAACAGATAAAGGATTTTCAATGGCAGATGCAAGGAATTACATTCACAGCTAATGCTTTTCTTATGCCACTCGAAAGCTACAATATGATATTAGGAGTCCAGTGGTTATCTGAATTGGGGATAATTAATTGGAATTTCAAGGAGCTGACAATGAAGTTCACATTAAACAGCAAACCAGTAAGTCTGAGTGGCACGAGAGTTCCCTTTTTGCAACTAGTCAGTGAGAAGCAATTGGACAAAGCAATACTAAACTCTTCCACAGCTATATACCTATGTTTTTGCCATTCTCAGGTACACTCAATTAACCTCCCTCTTAGCTCTCATAATCCTGTAAATGCTCTGAACACACAACAACAAGGTGAGCTAGATGTGTTGCTGGAATTCTATGCTGATGTATTTAATGAACCTAGAGGACTTCCTCCCCACAAAGCCTTGGATCACCAAATCATTTTAAAAGAAGGCACTGATCCAATAAATGTGAAACCATATAGATATCCAGCCCTACAAAAGGCTGCTATTGAAAAGCTGATTATGGAAATGAAGGATGCAGGAATTATCAGGGATAGTGCAAGCCCATTTTCCTCTCCCATTGTGCTGATTAAAAAGAAGGACGGAAGCTGGAGATTATGCGTAGACTATAGGGAGCTGAACTCCAAAAGTATACGTGATCGATTCCCTATTCCAATAATTGAAGAGTTGCTAGATGAGCTTTATGGTTCCACTTATTTCTCCAAACTTGATTTAAGATCTGGTTATTGGCAAGTAAGGATGATGGAAGAAGATATCAGAAAGACGACTTTCAGGACGCATGAAGGATACTATGAATTCCTAGTTATGCCCTTTGGGCTTACTAACGCCCCAGCGACTTTCCAAAAACTGATGAATTCAATCTTCAAATCATATTTACGAATGTTTGTTTTGGTATTTTTGATGATATATTGGTGTATAGCCGTACATGGGATGAGCATTTACATCATTTGAAAGTAGTACTTGATGTGTTAGCCACTCACTCACTCAAGGTCAAGAAAACTAAATGTGATTTTGCTGTACAGAGTATAGAATACTTGGGCCATTGCATCTCCTCTAGTGGAGTCTCAACTGATTCTAACAAAATTCGGGCAATAATGGAATGGCAAAAACCCTCAACTGTCAAGGAATTGCGTGGGTTCTTGGGCCTAGCTGGGTACTATCGCAGGTTTATCAAAGATTATGGAAAAATCAGCCGTGGTTTAACAGAGTTGCTCAAGAAAGATGCATTCAAATGAGACTCACAGCTTGAAATTTCTTTTTCACAACTAAAATAACAATTGAGTCACCCTCCTGTGTTAGCCCTACCTGATTTTACTCAACCTTTTATTGTGGAGACTGATGCTTGTGGTGCAGGTATAGGGGCTTTGCTCATGCAGTCTGGACGCCCAATTGCATTTTTTAGCAAGGGTTTATCCACTAAACATCAACAATTACCAGTATATGAAAAGGAGATGCTAGCTATAGTGGCTGTCATTCAAAAATGGAGACCCTACCTCCTTGGCAATCATTTCAAGGTTAAAACAGATCATCAAAGCTTAAAGTTTTTATTGGAACAGCGCATCACTACTCCTACCCAGCAGAAGTGGCTCTCCAAATTAGCAGAATATGATTTTGAAATTCTCTATAGGAAAGGGCAGGAAAATGTAGCTGCAGATGCTCTTTCAAGAAAAACTCAAACAGAAGGCATAGAATTGAATGCTGTTTTGGAAGGAATTCCTACTAAATTACTTACTGAAGTGCTTCATAGCTGGAATTCAGATGCTAAATTGCTAGGTATAATCAAACTACTGCAGAATAAAGTCGCTGTGCACAAACCATACTCTTGGCAGAATAATCAACTTTGGTGGAAAGGGAAGCTGCTGATAGGAAATGATTCTGCCCTTAGACAAAAGCTGATTCAATTGATACACACAGGATCCATGGGAGGCCATTCGGGATTCATTCCTACCTTGCATAAATTGAAATCCGCCATGCCGCTGCCGAGCTCAACGCGTCGCAAGAATGGCAGAGGAAGGAGGCCTCGATCCTATTTTAGGGCTGGATGTGATTTTATTAAGGTGAAATTACATCCAAGTCTTCATATTTCAGCTGCATCATGAAAAGGCCCCAAACTTGCCTAATTTTGAATCAAATTGGTTCAACTTGACCCCAATTTGATTTGACTCACACATAAGACTTAGACTGACCCACTATATATATACATGACATCAAAGTGGGCATTCCCACCGATATAAACATAGTGTACGACTTAGAACAACTCGAATAAAATGCAGAAATAAAGATAACTATGTACAAGCAAATAAACTGTTATAATCTACGCTCGAGGTAGTAGATTGTAATGAGGTCGCTGGCGCTGGTGATCTGGCTCTGCATCACTATTCCTCACCTCAGCTCGCCTCAGGTAATCAAGTTGGCCTCTTGTTGCCCCACATCGTTGACTTCCATGGGCTTGATCAGCCACTTCTCGAGCAAGTTTGAGTAGATTTTGCCCAACCTAATTGTCTTCTTTTGTAGAGAGTTGATGATTTTGGTTGAGACGTGAATTTCACTGTTTCAAAGAATCTAACACAGGTGGTGTACGGATCTATACGGGAGCTCAAATGGGCTGCATCTTCCTTATCTAGAGCTGAGTCGAGCAGGTGGCGTCGGCTCAACATTGTGAGCAACAGTGGCTACAATCATTGGATACTTGAGGTTTATCTTAGTTTAGGTTTCTGTTTCTATTTCTTCTTGTTGTTGAATTCTCATGTTGGAGTCATATTTCTGGTTTAGTTAGTGCTTTGGACATCATGTTGGAGTCATATTTCAAAGATAAGCTGATAATTGTTTTGAAACCAAATTAGCATCTAATTATTCTTGGTTACTGGTAAATTTGAATTTGTTCTTTTGCTTATTAGGAAATCTGGAGAATATTTTATGTTCTGTTAGTTCTCTGAATGCCAAAATTATATTGTCGATTGCTTCTGATCTCTATGAAAGTGCTTCTATTCCTATTCCGAGTCAATTCTGAATCCAAGTTTCAATCCTCTGATAGGTTCATTTGTATTCAAGTACTCTATTTCCATGCATGGCAGCTAACGCTTAGAATTTTACTAGAAATTTTATCTGATTTGCATGATTAACAGCATTTATTTAGAGCATCACTAATTTCTCACAAACATTTATGAAATCTGATGTGAATACACTAAATTGCATAAAAGAACAACTTAATTTAATCTACTTCATTTAGCTTCTGATGGCATAATTCAGTTCATACAATTAGAGCTATGTAGTTTAAAACTAGAAATTAAAACTCATATAAGACATTTGTTTAGGTCATCTTCTTTATCAAATTCCTTTTACATATAACACCTTGGCACAAATCTTCTTTTATTTGTAACATAAGGAACATATTAGTAATCCCCATGTTGCATCACATTTGGTTCATAGTTGAACTAGTAGTAATTCACTATTAAATTTTTTTTAAAAAAATAATACTGTTATAATACAATTATATAAAATTTCACTATAATTAATTTATTAATTCTATTGATTCATTATCATCATAAAACATAAAACATTTATTAGTATCATAGAAATGGTTTGATTTATTACTATTCGACTAGTTTGATCTGCAAATCGGCTTTTAACTTCCAGTTAGACAAAATAGTGAGTTGGTTCACGGTTGGACCAATTGGACTGGCTTTCCGTCTGGTTTTATGACGCTGGAATTGGTAGATGTATTGTTCTTCCCTTTTCTTATTTTTTTTTTCTTTTTGTCAGGAAGGGGGAAGGCTAACTTCTTTGAGAAAAGAGTGGGAGAGTTTCAAAATTGATGAAGATATGTAGTAGTGGGACTGAAAGGAATCTTCAGAAGGCAATCTTCTCAATTCCCTCATCATCTTTTTGTCATCATTTTTATATGTTAAATGTTGCATGTTTTATGTTTATTTATTCAGTAAATTTAGTAATTAATTTATTCTGCTTCATTTCATAATTTTAACATTGCTGATATTTTTTTAAAATTTCTCGAAGCCCATTCCACTTCGCAGAATGAGACTGTTTCAATATAGCATGCATCGGCACCGATTACGCTTAAATTTTCCTTGAAAACCTTTTTATGAGAACGTATGCATACTTTACATTATGTGTCCGTACAAAATTGTGTGCATAACAAGCTGAGTTTTGGAGGAACTTTTTGACTTTTGGTGCGTTATCCACACAAAAGTTGGTAAAATTATTTCTATGCGGATAAATGTCGCTATTATTTGTGCGACATGTAGAGTTAATTTTTTTTCAAAAAGATTTATCTTGTTTTTGTATTTCTAAAATTTGTCTTATCATTTAGCATTAAATTAAATATTAAAGTATTAAGNATACAGTGCATGTATTTTTTAAATTTTAAATTAATTTTAAAATTAAAATATCTTTTTTAAGAAAATAAGAATTTATCTATACTAATATATTTAAAATTTAAATTAGTTTAAAAATTAAAGTGCCATTTTTAGGCCTTGCTTTTGGTGCATTCACACGTGTACAATATGTTTTTAATTGTATTTTTTAAATTATATTAATGAGTGATTAATTTAATATTATTTTGATATTATGTTATGTAATTTATGTAATTTAGATATTATGATTTTTAAATGTTATTTTTTGATTGATAATTTTATAATTTTTAAAAAAATTATTTATACTTTATTAAATGAAATAATTATTTTTTGTACATAATATAATTAATATCAAAATATATAATGCAGAAGGCATCTTAGGTTATTTTAATTAATAAATTATATTTGTTAAATTAGTTATGTCAATTAATTATAAATTTATGATATAAACAATTTATCTTTTTCAAAACTTTCAAATGGAGCACTTACTATTAAAGAGCAACGATCGAGATCTATAAATCTCTCACAATGCATATATGAATAATATTCAAGTAATTTTATGGGGATATATAATATTTTTTATTATTAATTAAATTTTTTTCTTCAAATTAGATATTAGGAATAAAAAAAATCAAATTATCAAATTGTAAACGAACTTGAAACTTTTATGTAGTTTTAACAAGATTTTTTTTTTTTTAAATTCATGAGATGTTGGAGAAATTATTGAATTTGGTAGGCTAGTCGTCCGTCTGCCAATAGCAGAGCGCCACCTATTTGAGCAGCCAAGCGGTATTAAAATTGTTGAATAGCCAAACTAATCGTCCAGTCGGTTGACTTGATAGTCTGACAGTCGGTCAATCGAACTATTCATTCGCTCTAACTGTCTGTTCGGCCAGCATACAAGTAGATATTATGTAGGTATTTATTCAAAAAAATAAGTATAATTTGAAATCGAGTAGATATCAATTTGATAAGATGTGGTTTTATGTAATAAATTACATTTAAGAGGATTATAATAATATATTTATTATTTTGAATGTAGAAGGCATCTTGGGTTGTTTAAGAAATTATATTTGCTAAATTAATTAAGATATTTAATTTTATATGGATATACAATATTTTTTATTGTTAATTGAAATATTTTTCTCAAAGATCAGTTGTGCAATATATTATGGATGAAAAAAATCAAATTATCAAATAATAAAAAAATTTGAAACTTATGTACCTACACAATTTAAATTTATAAATAAATATATATAACCTGTTTTTAGATTTTTTTCTTGTTGGCCACATTTATCCGCATAAAAACATTTATTAAGAGTTTTATGCGGAATGCGCCGACGAAATTGAGAAATTCCTTCAAAATCCGTGGGTTATAGTTCACCCTTTTGTGCGGTCGCATGAGTTTTGTTATGAGGAGGGTCGCATAGATTCAATAAAGTGAAATTATATGCGGAATTTCTAGGAATGCATTCATTCAATCACGTGCTTAATAATTACTGGTAAATAAAATATACACTTTTTTTTAGCAAAATAGATTTTCTGGACAAACAATGTTGAATCCTACAATGCATCTAGTTTAAATTCTAAATTAATTTTAAAATTAAAATATTTTTTAATAAATTAAAAATTTATTTATATTAATATATTTAAATTTTAATTAATTTAAACATTAAAATATTATTTTTCAAACTTATTTTCATTCATTCACACGCGTATAATATGTTATCAATCATATTTCATAAATTATATATACATTTTAAAATGATTACAATAATATTTAAAATATAAAAAAATTTCTTTCAAATTTCTTAATTTAAATTATAATATCACACATTTAAATTTTTATCAACTAAATTTCTGATGATTATCGATTGGTCCTTTTAATTTTTAAATATAAAAATTATTTAAAATTACAATTTTATTATTATTTTTCTCTCTCTCTCCCTCTCCATCTTACTCCCAATGTAGAAGGCACGTGATCGTGTACGATGTTAAGCGTACGGAATAATGATAACATCAATCTTGGTATAATCATGCATCATTCATGATGTCAAGGAACAATGTAGGAACGAAACATCGTTAGTGAAGGTATCATCGCTTACAATGTTAATCAATGCAGAAACATCGTCGCGAAGGGGTCATTGCTCACAATGTTAATCAATGCAAGGAGAAAATATTGTTCACGGAGGGGTCATCGCTTATGATGTTAATCCTTGCAATAATACATAAATTTAATTCTGAAACTTTTCATAGTAATTGAAAATCAAAATTTCATATTTGTTGAATCCATGAGTATAATAAGAGTTCCAAAAGACCATAAATATAATATGAATTTAGAGAACTAGTAGAGTATGAATTCCAGAAGACCATAATATAGACTGAGAATTTCAGAAATCCATAATATGGAATATGAATTCCAGAAGTCTAATAAATGTAATAAGAGTTACAACGGGTCTTGCGTAAGACAAACTCTAGAAGTCCATGTATATAATAAGAATTCCATTTCCAGAAGGCCATAATATAGAATGAGATTTCTGGAAGACCAATAGAGAATGAAGTCCCAGTAAAACCTTACTGAGTTTTGCAAGATAACTGTTTTTTTAAGCATAAAATTTTTGAGATCTCCGCTCCATGTCTTTGGAATTTGAATGCCATTAGGATTCATCACTTCAATTCCGTACAGTAACCCTGCATGGCGGTGGTAGGGTCAACGTCACCGGCTTCCGCCGAAGAAGCAAAGAAGCGATTGGTATAATCCTGCAGGATTTCCTTCTCTCCTTGCTTAATGTTGGCGAGCACCATGTTGGAGATGACCATACAAGTTCGCCCAATGAAGCGGGCAATCAATTCCCACTTCAGGTGTCCATAAGAGCATATATGGCCTCTGGGCAGCTTAATGACCCAGCTAAATGCTACCCCTTTCAGAGTATTAGCAAGAAGATGATATTTCATCGCCTCGTCAGGACGACAGCTTCAAACCCCTGAATATGCTCACGAGGATCTGTAGTTCCCCTGTAGACTTCATGGCATGGCGACCTGAAATCTTTTGGAACAGGCGCCAGACGAATGACATCAGAGAAAGAAGCGTTACTATTAAGAGGACTAAAGAAAGCGTCAGGCCTATATTGGGAAGCCTGAGTGCCAAGAAAGAAAAGATTTCCTCCAGCCAAAAAAGGAAGAAAAGCTGAAGGGAGGAGACCCATTGTGGAAGTGGACAAGGGGGAAGAGGTGGAAAAAGAGGGAGATTGGGTTGAGCTTCTTGACAAGGAAGGTCTCGCTTAGGAGGCTGAGAGAAGTCAGAAGATTCGATAGAGGGGGTTCTTGGAGGGAGAGGAGCCCCCTTCTGTACTTGCAGAGGTGGTGGAAGAATCGTTGCAGTCGGCAAAGGATTTTGAGCTTGGACCGCCGCATCCGGCAGTGGGACTTGAACTAGATTCACTGTGACCAGCGAAGGTGGAGCAGGAACCACCGCAGCCAGCGAAATGGGTGCAGGAGCCGCCGCAACCAGCAGGCAAACTGGGTTAGCAACGACATTGATTGCCTGAGTCCATTGAAGGACTACAGCTTGCTAAGCATGAGTCCAGTGATAAGATTGGTGAGATTTGCGAGCATCTCATACAGTTTTATCATCCTGGTTTCTTGATGAGGAACTTGATCCGGCGTGATGCCTGGAGGCAGATGTCGAGCCTTCATCTCCATGAGTTCTAACAGAAGGCTCTCCAACAACTCGAGCATTCTAGGCCAGAGGCTTGGTCTTGCGCGCTCTGCTGACCATCTTCTCTTTCTCAATTAGAGCACCAGAAAATGTTGACGGAGAAAGATAAGAGTCATGAGAATTAGCGATACGGATTGTTTCTAGCTCAGAATGCTAGCTCAGAGGAGGAGCCAACAATCATTCAAAGAAATACACAAAGATGTAAGGTGATTCGGGGATAGCTTTTCCTACGTCCACCGAAGAGTCAGAGAAAAAGGTTTCATTAATGCTCAGAAAGATTTGGTTAGAGGACCAATACAAGAAAAAAGAAAAAAATACAAGCTTAGTGTCTGTCTTCGATGATAGCATCTGATTATCCTGATGATCATGAATCTGATTGTCCGTCGATGATTCTCTTCCTCTAGAGCTCCGCTTAGAGGTATTTATAGACGAGCTGTAGTGGAATTCATCTGGTTTTCGGGTCAAAATATTATAACCGTCGGCTCCATACTGTCGGCCCTACAATTACTTGATCCAAGAAGACCGTCGATAATGGCGAGGGTATGCGGGTCCTTAATCTGTGTGCTTGATGAGAATCTACAACTTAGTGAAAATCGTGCTGACGTGGCAGTCTCCATTAGGCCATGGGACAGCAATAGCTGTGGATGAACAAACCTCGTGGACGATATTACTAGAAGTTGTAGATGGCCAAATATCGTGTTCAATGGTGGGAGATTTCTATAAAAATAGTATGATTAGTCAAACATTGCCTCCGATGAATAAAACATCATGCACGATGATGAAGACAGTTTGAAAGCCTTAGATATCATGTGTATGATTGAGATTCAACGCTGAATGCAGGTGTTAATATTAAGTTATCTATGTATACATTATGCAAATGAAATATTTCTTCATAATATTATGATACCTTATGATCAAATAAAAAATTAAGATACTAATATTACAAAATAGTTTTATTTGGCAGGTGTTAATATTTTTAATTTACATTTTTTTTTGTGAAATATATAATAAAGAATATTTTAACGGTATATATGTAATCCCCTTTTGCTATCTTAAACACCAATTTTCTTTCTTTTTTTTTTGGTGGGGGATGCAACTGAATAGTCAAATAGTATTTCATTACTGGTAAAACACCCAAATTTTAATTCTTTGATTTTTTTTTCTCTTTGATTGTTATAAATATTTGAGAAAAATTAGAAAAAAATATTTTATAATAGACCTTAGACTAACAAAAATTTTAACGAAAATTAAATTCAAAATTATATTATGCACATGAACATTATTTAAATTTTTAATCACTATTTCAATAAAATATGAAATCTTTCGATCTCTGGACCTCTAAAATTGTTTATTAATCATATAAGTATTATCTGCTTTGACGTCAGAAGTCGAAGATGATTCTATCATGAACAGGGCTAAGCAAGCTCTTGAAAGAACATCAATGGAGAAGAGTTGAAGAAGATGATCAGAAGTTATAATGGGTGTTAGAACCTTCTCTAACATTCATTGTCGAACAGCAGCTCAACAACAGCCCCTTGCCGAACAGCAGCTTAAAGAAATATCACAAGATCGTACTTTCCGTACTACTGTATCAACTCAGCATTTAAGACAGTATGGGAGCCTACTCCCTAATTGTCCTTTGCAGGAGTAGGTGTCAGATGTGGCAGACTAAACCTACTATGTCCCCTCCTCTCCAAGCTATAAATAAGAGGGGGGGATTGCTCTCTCTAAGGACCTTTCCTTCCACTCTCTCTCTTGGGCTGAACTGCCCCTCTCTCTCTATCCCTCTTGTACTCATTTCATCTCCATTTAGAGATCAAGCTTTGTAAGAAGAGATTCGATTAGTGGATTCAAATCGTCTGGACAGCGTTGTGGTTTTTCCCCTGGACACTCGGATTTTCATGTAAAAATTATTGTCTCATTATTTTTTGTGGTGGTGCATTCTTTGCATCAACAATGGGAAAAACAAAAACAAGGGGCGGGGGGGTTTATAGGGGAGAGAATGAGCTAATCGCTATTCAATACTTCATTGGCTTGCAATAATTTCAGGGGCATTTATTATTATTATTTTTATTCCTGATTGTAAGGTAGGAATTAAATTTTTCAACAAGCTTAACAACTAATTAACTCATTTTCTCTTAACCCAATTTCATTTTTAACGATTTTAATTAAAATTTGTTCATATAAAATAAATAGGATATTATGATTAGAGGTATAATATAAGGATAGAATGAATTTAAGGCTCGTAATCTTAGTTCCTCAATTTTCAAAAACTCCCACGCTTTCGATTTACATCTAAATTTTCATATATAACACAAAAATAATAAAAGAATTTAACATAATAACAAAATTTATAGTTTCCTTTTTATAATCAATATCTACACCCCAAATCTTATATTTCATGCACATACACATGCACATGTTTGTATCTATGCCCGTCTGTCTGTCTGTCTTCGATGTCTACAATCATTCGCGACAAACTGTCGATCCTTTTGCTCGTGCACGTAAGTAAGTGCGTATGCACGTCTTTAATTCAATTCAATTCAATTTAGATAAAAATATTATTTAAATATAATTAACTATCAATTACTGTTCAATGACATGTAGGTAATTTGCCCTTAAAATCTTAGACTGTAAACATCTCTGCATTAGAATCAACTCTTGGCACTACTCTCTCTCCCTACTTTCTACTTCTCTCGCCGCTGTTGATCTATATTGGTCACGAGAAAACTCAACTTAAATAAGAATCGTTCGCAAATTCTAGCCGATTTCAAATCAAACCTTACGATTCTCAATAAACTTCGAATCGGCGTTCTCAAGTTTAAGTCGATTGCAACTAGCTATAATTACAGCAATCTAGGTAGATTAATGCCAGAACAATGAAGAAGATGATCATATTACTGAAGTTACACAAAAGAAATCACTGATTCAGGGGTAAAATATTAACATATGGATGATAAAACAGCACCCCAGTCATAGCCAAACATTATTTACATACACAAAAATGGTTCCTTTCCATCATGTTCATCCTACAGTCAAACCAGCTGGATGACTCTTCAAGATCTTTGACCTGCATACAAGAGATGGAGCAAAAAAAAAAAAAAAGGAAAAGATAATCCATGGTGCAACTCAGATCTCTAAAAACCATCTGAAATGATTATTTTGAGGTTGTCAGAAAGCATTCACCACAAAATCCCACACGATTTCTATTCCACAACAATCCCATACAAACTAATAACTTTACCTTCTTGATCACTGTAGGGTTGATCATTCTTACCACACAACATCCTAAAAGCTTACAAGGAGCCCAACATTGTTCAAACCATAGGATCTAACAATAACCTAACCCTCATCAAATCGAGTCATTATATGCCCGCCAGCTTCCACTTAGCCCAACTTAAAATGGGTCTTAAGGCTTTGTCCTCAAAAGGCGTCAAATAATGCGAAAGAAGTTGTATAAGTAACTTTCTTTCTCTTTCTGTTGTGGGACTAATCATTTTTGCTACATACCCATTGTTTTTCTGAGTAGCACATCCTTCTTCATGTATGGAGTACAATGTGTTTTCTCTCTCTCATATTCTTCTAAAGATGTACCAATAGTGAAAAATAATAGACCTAATAAAATTACCAATGCACTTATTTTAATTATGTTAAGAAGCCAAATACTCTAATATCAAAAGATACACTATTATAACTTATAATCAACTTTATGAAAACTTGCATATCAACAATCTCATTTAGTTTTAATAAATGATACAATTTTGTTAAATGAAACCTAACTAGCATACCTATAATCTAATTCTCTCGTGTATTAACATTCACAATAACTTTAATCTCCACCAATAAACGCCACCATGTTCCATGTTCCATGTTCTACAATCTCATAAAGAATAGTTGCTACAAAGAAAATATCTACCTTTCAAACAACTTAGCATTTATCCCACTAAGTGGAATCGATTATAAGAATCTTTTATTTTTATTGCACTCTATTAACTAAAAACTCCTTATTTAACTCTAAAGTATGCAAGATCATTCCATATAGTATCTTGCCATGAAAATATCTACCTTTCAAAAAAAAAATTGTTACAGTACGATGAAATGATTATATAAGAAAAGTGTAAGAAACATAAAACTAGATCATGAATTATTCAATTAATTATTACATTAAGTATTATTCAATCTGCACAGGATTATACATACCACACAAAAAAAACCACTTCAGTTAATGCTTCACATAATCTCCTTGAATCTTGTAATTAGTCAGTAAAGCAATTTCTACACTAAACAAAAATTAGCTAAATTTCTTTTCTTGCATTTACTGTCACAGTTCAATCAACTAATGAAACTGTCAACTTCAGGTTGAGTTACTATGTAATAGAATCTAGCAGGAAGATGTCGCTTGGGACTAATGAAATAAGGAGCCATTCACGGAAGATCAAGATTCCTCTTGTATCTTGCTGTATTAATTGCAGATGACATCACAGCAGACATTCAAGATAGAACTGCCAAATGCAATTATTCTACCAAATCTTTTTGCATTTACGGTAGTCTCATTTTGTAAGAATTTTTAGATCTTGGATTCACTATGCACAACAACGGGAATATAAAGAACGATGATAATCAAAGTCAATGTAGGATATTTGAAGTAGAGGGTTATAAGTTACTGTGCGAATGGAAGATGATATCAAGTTGAAAAAAGAAAAATTCATAAGATTGTTATCCAACCACCTATATGATATAGGTGATATATTATACTTTATATGATACTTTGTAACATATGATAATTCAAATGACAGAGAATCCATATGGTATGACTAGATGTGAGTGCTCAAATAGATGAGTTGCCCATAGTAAAGTGAGTCACATAAGAAATGATACAAAGGTAAGTGGCACCTACATAAAATAAGGAGAGGGCTATTAAAAGTAGTAAATAATGTTCACCTTTGATCCTAGAGGTAAACCCAACTAAATTTAAGACTTTGTTGTTGTTATCTACTGGTCTAAAGCATTTCTTCATTTTAGCCATTCTACTTCAAATCAAGTACTAATGTCCTCATCTATGAATTAATCTAATAACCACCAAGGAGTTTAATAACGGATTATATTGACTTCAATAAAAGATTCAAAATCTAATCAGTTTTAAAAAGATACTAATTAAGAAATCTACTAAGCCCCAAGTTTTCTAAAAACTTGCTCAGTTAATTTTCTGCAATCATACTTGTTAAATCTTCCTAGATTCAAAAACAAATCAATTAATATAAATTAGCCTAAATTACAAAACATAAGCATAAATAAACATAAAAAATTATTGAGCATCTAACCAGTCAAAGAAGAACATCTCGTGATTTCTTAAGATGGCCCTCCAACAACTCGAATACCCCAGAAACTGGGATGTTATCGCAACCAAAAAGTTGATGAAGCTTAGAGTCGCATACAATTGCTCTTGGGTTTGTTGCATCCTAGAAAAAGGTACAGAATAAAAGTTTAAAAGAACTTTAATAAATGATAAATCAAATTAGAAAAAAACATCACCAGATTAATATAAAAATGAGAGACAAATTTGTCCATTAATATGAAACTAGAGGAAATAGAATGAAATTAACAAGGACTCAACAACGTTCAACCAAGTAAAAATATCATGCAAGCATAAGCTTACAATCAATGGAATGCAAGTTACTGCTCTCATTTGAAACTAACCTTCAGTTGGTTATCATTTATGTAATCCCAAATTCGCTTGGTTATGTCAGATTGCAGCATTTCCTTTTCTTGAGTATCAAAAAATTTGGCCAGTGCATCAGAAATTATCACATGTGAAGAACTGGATTCGGAGTAGGCCGTATTAGTTTTTACTCTTTTAGTGTCAGGATCTACATTTTCTGCAAGCCTCAAAAATATGTCACAATAAAGGACAAATTATGGTTTCAAAAGCAGCAGAGCAAAGAAATACATACTTGTCGGATCAAGAGGAATGATATGCTTAGCTAGCAGCTTGTTCATCTTGAACATGTCAGTGCAGTCCGTCTCAAAAACCTGGCGTAGCTCATCATTACAAATGATCCTTCTCTTGTTATTAGGATCTTGAAGATTGTTCTTTCGAATATAAGTCCACAGTTGTTTCACAATCTAAATTAGAAATATGTGAGTTCACAGTTAGCCCTTCCAATAATGCGAACTGCCATATTAAAATATATATTGGTAGACTGAGGACAGAAAATTTCAGTATAAGAGGACCTGGGTCCTAGGCATGGCTGGCTCGCCAACAATGACCTGAAGTTCAGGAGAAACACCACAAACTTTACTTAGTCCTCCTGGACCGCCTTTCCTTTTAACTCCAGTAGAAGCACTATATGATAAACAGAGGCACTACTTACGGATATAAACTTATATATGCCCCAAAAGACACTTGTAGTTGTAAACATGCATGACTAATGTCTGTATTCTAAGATTGAGGTACAAGATGAAGTAAACTCAAAGGAAGACAGGCATCTCAACGAAAAAGGAAGAATTGAATATCAAAGGTCCTGCATTCAGAGTTCAATT
The DNA here is from genome assembly GCA_019297695.1 of Apostasia ramifera. Lineage (NCBI taxonomy): Eukaryota > Viridiplantae > Streptophyta > Magnoliopsida > Asparagales > Orchidaceae > Apostasia > Apostasia ramifera. The sequence continues at coordinate 462,664 of JAEMOT010002570.1, read as the reverse complement.
TACTGCTATGAATGTTTTGAACAAAGTTTAATCTAGACCTCCATGTGATAATTCCCTTCCTACAAGCGATTGAATCTCTATAACTTTGTACCACAGAATTGGGAGTTGTGAAATTCAAATTATTTCATATACTTTCACAGGTAATAAAGTCATAAATATAGACAGATTCTTCTGGTTTTGAAGTGCAAACATTATCAAATAAACTCTTCTTCTTCCTCAAGCAAAATAAATCTCGGCCTTCAAATGCTACATGCACCACAACACTATAATGATAAATTGATGCGGGACAGATGAATGATGATGCAGTTTAGAGATCAGCAATCTTATAAAGCAAATTATTCACAAACTAATGCTAAATATCAGAGAATAATTTTGTAATCACTGAGAAATTAATTAAACCCACAATGCCGATTTCTTTCAAAATTTTAAATAAATTAGATCGAAGGTAATTGAAAAATTACCAATTCAGATTAGGGCGCAATCCGATTTTCAACAAATCAGAAAAAGGGAACAAGATTATGGATCTCACAATATTTAACCAACAGTAATTTAAATTCACTTAATAATGAAAGGCCGCACAGGTGGAACAAGCGAGCAGAAAAATATCCAGATTATTCGACTTAACCAGATTAAAGACTTTATTGAAATTCACGATGTAATTTCCCCAAAAAAGGGCTCAGATAGGTGCAGGCACGCGTGCGGGGCGTAGATTGGCGCCGACGGAANCAGGTGCGCACAGGAGCGGCGCTGTCGGGCGAGCCGCTATTGCGCTCGGGCGGGGCACAGACGCACGCCAGCGCGCTGAGGGAGCGGGGCGCACGGTCGAAGCTGGGGCACACGCGGGTTGAGAGCAGGCACGTCTGACGGAACTGTAGAGCCGTCGTATGCGTGTCGGCGTAATAGCGCGTTTGCGTAATCGGTGTCGTCGGGGCATGACAACGCATTCACGTCAGATCGGAGTCCGCAAACTGGTCGCGGGAATGCAAGCTAGCAGGCGGAGTGGATGAGGAGTCGAGGTGAATGCTGGAGAGTGCAAGAGGAATGGAATCGAATCCGGAGTGAAGAGCTGGAGCGGGTGGAGTTTAGGAATTCTAACTCAAGGCCCAAGCCCTTCCCTATCCGGGATATCGATTCATTCCAGAATCAGATAATACCAAGGGAAAACACAAATCAGATTTATTCAGCATTGAAAAAATAAGAATAACAGGGAAACATTTATATAGACCTCCATACAAACTGACTCAATAAAAAAAAATACATAATGTAATAAATTCCTCACACAAACGAGGAAGTACCAGATAACATGCCTAAAATAATAGTCACAGAAATAGAAACAACTAATACAAAATAAATGAGGAGAAATAAAATCATCCCAAAATGGAATTTCCAATCAATAAGAATGAATGGGAGATTTCCAATCCACCAAGTCAGCGATCAGCAACATTCATCTTTCCAAATCTGTCCTAATAATTAATCGATCCAGATCAAAGCAGCGTGGCTAGATCTCGACCGTCGATGGTAAACTCTGTCAGGAATGAATCGATGATCGATCGTGATGTCCCCACGATCGATCCAGCAAATTTATGGAATGGAAAGAATGTCTTGTATGTTTGTAATCAACATACTAATGACAACTGAAGAGGACTTAATAAATCAAATGTCAATGAAAGAATTGTTCATCCATCACCCTTCCTCAAAATAACATATGAAAGCTAAAAGCCAAACATATCACTCTTTCAAGATAAGTTATTCTAGATAGATTACCTAAAGTAAATTCATATACTTGCATACATAAATATATGACAAATGTTGGGATACATATGGAGAATTGTCACATAAATACACGTCAGATCGGAGTCCGCGAACTGGTCGCGAGAATGCAAGCTAGCAGGCGGAGTGGATGAGGAGTCGAGGTGAATGCTGGAGAGTGCAAGAGGAATGGGATCGAATCCGGAGTGAAGAGCTGGAGCGGGTGGAGTTTAGGAATTCTAACTCAAGGCCCAAGCCCTTCCCTATCCGGGATATCGATTCATTCCAGAATCAGATAATCCCAAGGGAAAACACAAATCAGATTTATTCAGCATTAAAAAAATAAGAATAACAGGGAGGCATTTATATAGACCTCCATACAAACTGACTCAATAAAAAAAAATACATAATGTAATAAATTCCTCACACAAACGAGGAAGTACCAGATAACATGCCTAAAATAATAGTCACAGAAATAGAAACAACTAATACAAAATAAATGAGGAGAAATAAAATCATCCCAAAATGAAATTTCCAATCAATAAGAATGAATGGGAGATTTCCAATCCACCAAGTCAGCGATCAGCAACATCCATTTTTCCAAATCTGTCCTAATAATTAATCGATCCAGATCGAAGCAGCGTGGCTAGATCTCGACCGTCGATGGTAAACTCTGTCAGGAATGAATCGATGATCGATCGTGATGTCCCCACGATCGATCCAGCAAATTTATGGAATGGAAAGAATGTCTTGTATGTTTGTAATCAACATACTAATGACAACTGAAGAGGACTTAATAAATCAAATGTCAATGAAAGAATTGTTCATCCATCACCCTTCCTCAAAATAACATATGAAAGCTAAAAGCCAAACATATCACTCTTTCAAGATAAGTTATTCTAGATAGATTACCTAAAGTAAATTCATATACTTGCATACATAAATATATGACAAATGTTGGGATACATATGGAGAATTGTCACACAATGGATATTCAACACAAGTTGTGATGTTAATATACAATTAATAGCCCTTACACATTGGCCTAGGCTATTGGGTTAATAAGTATCCTTCAATTGTATATTAGACCAAACTTAGGCACTCCCAAGATTACTCTCCTAACAAGCAGTATCAAAGCTGATGGTTCGGTTAAGCTTTGAGTAAATCAAGTGGTTGATACGGATTTAGCTCTCATGGGACTTGCTTCTTCTACTATGATTGAGAAATTACAAAATTGGGTAACACATATTGAGTCTTCAAGTGGTTGAGTGGGCTCTTAAGATGCATACACTTGAATGACTTATTGGATGAAGAAAGATCCAATTTGAATGAATTCTCGTGTGAGGGAGAGATTTGTTGGAATACACAGTTGTCCCACATTAGAAGGTCAACACAAGTTTTGACGTTAATATACAATCGATGGTCCTCACCCAATGACCCAGGCTTTGGGTTAATAGGTGTTCATCAATTATATGTTAGGCACAACTTAAGCTCCCCAAGGTTACTCCCTTAACAACAAAAGCCATATACCAAAGTTTATTATTAATATCATATCACAACCATGACAAAGATAAAAATTAACATTATAAGCTTCATATTACTTGGCGTCCTATACATTTAGGTAGATGCAGACCTTTCTCAATGAAAGTTCTGTTGGGCTCCATCTTTATAAGCCACTTAGCCCAAACCCATTTGGTTTGCTATGTAGGGTGGGGCTTTCTCCCAAGTGTGTTAGTATGAGAGAAAAAGCACAAGTGGGCTCAAAGGCATCTCTATGCCATCTTCAGAGAGCTTGTTTGGCAAGAGGACGGAGAACAGAACAAGAAAAAAAGCAAGAAAATAGAGTTCTCTTCACAGTGGGTACTTCGAGGCATTAAAGAGGGCTTTCTTGAGTGAGTCTCTTCTACCAGTCCTTAAAGGTTTTCTCGTCCAAGCAGTGGAGTTCTTTTTAGGGGGGGAGATGATTTGTTTCCCCTTTATTTCTTCTACATCAAGAATTATTGTTATTTCTTTGTTGTATACACAAGTCCTTTGGGCAAGAAGGCATGGAAATGCATTCTTGCACTATTTCTCATTGACACAATGGAATCTCCCTCAGGCTTGTCCCATGTTTTTCCTGCATGTAATGAGTTTTCCACGCAAATCATGGTTTGTTGTCATCGTGATTGTTCTGTTGTTCTCTACCGTATATCTGTGCTATTGTGATTGTGTCTCTGCGATGCAAGGTTTCCCCAACAATATCTACAACTAAAATCTTCAAATAACACTATGATCAACACTCTACATACGCGCAAAAATTCCAGAGCAGTACTCAGATCAAGCTCACTAAGAAAATAAAACAAAGCCCTAGTTCCTAAAAGTGAGAATAAGCAAAAGGAGGCACCTTTCGTTCGGGCTTGCGGACACGGGTCGAACATCACCAGTTGTAGCCAACTCCTGCTGCTGCTGCTGCAAATGCTGGGCAGCGACGACGGCAGCCGCGGGAACCAGCACCGCCTGACCTGCAGGAGGCGCGTACCCAAAGGTCAACTCATGGTGGGGTGATGCGAGATGCGAAAAAGGCGTGGAAGCTGGGATCTGGCGGAGGGGCTGGAGGAGCAGCTGTGGCGTTGCCTGCAAAGGCGGTAAGTGGTGGCGCTGGAAATGGGATATCGGTGACGTAATCTGGCCGTGCTGGCCCTTGGTCGGAACCGGCGGCCGGCGTGGGCCGACGAGGAGTTCAATCTGGTCCCGGATGAATGCAGACTTGTGGGAAAGGTCGAGGCCGAACTTGGCTTCCACCTGGCGGACGACGCTGGTGAGGTTGGCTCCGCCGCCTCCGGCGAATGATGGATCCGCTTTCCGGAGAAGCGACTCCACGCAGCTAGCTATCTCCTGGTCCGAAACCATCGCGAGAGAGAATCGACCGCCAATTTAAACGCGGAAAAAATTTGAGGGAACCCTCTCGCTCTCTCCCCCTCTCGCTCTCTCGCGCTCTCTCTCTCTCTCTCTCTCTCTCTCTCTCTCTCTCCTCTATTATTTCAAGCGGTTCAAGGGAAGTTAAAGAATAAATGAAATTACGAACATAGCCTTGAATGTCTATGCGGGCGCCAGCATCCACCGTCCATCTCAAACAAGAACTCATCCCATCCGTCCATTTCTACCTTAGCATTAATGATCCCGAAAGTGTTGGGAGAAACATGCTTTTCAGAAGCCCACAAGCCCGCATGCGACCTCTCATCAACGATTTTGTATGCATTTCCGTCTAAAATCCTCATTCGTAAAATTAAATGCGTTTCCACCGTCCAATCTGGCAGTTTTCCATACGAATAGATCTGCACCGCACGTGCAAACGAAATATTAGATTTTCTTTTTATTTTACGAAATGTTAAATTAATGCTCCTGTCAACATGCATTAGTTTTTAATATTTTAGTTATTGTATTTAATATATATATATAGAGAGAGAGAGAGAGAAATTAAATAGCAATTGTTTTTACACAAATAAAAAATTAAAAAAACAATTTCTTAAATGAGTTTTGGGTCCATCCCATGTAGATTAGATTCAAATTTAGGTTGACTCGAATTTAATTTATTTTTTATTTAATTGTAAATTATTCGAGTAAAATCTAAGTTACGATCAACCTGATCAGCTGAAAGGCTTAAACTTATAATATGTTTTACGTAAATAATGTATATTCGTGTTCTTAGATTTGACGCGATATGTTTTGTCTTGCATATCTTAGGATTTTGAATTTACTTAGGTATTATTTTTAAAGAGACAGTGAAATAATTTCTAGATTTTTATATTTATCTAAAGTGATTTAGAAATAAACTCATAATTTGATCTAGAAATATCCCCAATTTTTGTGATGGAAGTAAGGCTGTTAATCTTGTTCGAAGATCGAGGATCGCTCGAAAATTAAATCGAATTTTAAATCTAATCGATCTAAATGAGCCTACTAAAGAGCCATTTTTTGGCTCGAAAATTTTATTAATCTCATCTTGAGCTAGCATAACATCAAACCGAGATGGCTCGAAATCAAATCGATTAAAAAATATATATATAACATTATATATTTATATATATAACTAAATTTAGTATATAATTTTTTTCAGTAATCTACTGAAATAT
>JAEMOT010002570.1:436326-456736 GCA_019297695.1 Apostasia ramifera | reverse complement strand
TATATATATATATATATATACACACACGTAATATTTCAATAAAAAGATCAAAAATTAATCAAAAGTCGGATCGATTTTAGCTCGGATCGAGCTTGAATCAATAACAAATGAGCCAGACTCAACGCGAATTAAGATCGAATTGAACTCTCCTCGTTCATTCTCTGGATCGAATCGAGATCAAATCAAAAACTTTTAATTCAATTTGAGCCAAAATCAGATCAGCTCGAGATCAAATCGTTAACAGCATTAGATGGAAGGAGAATATCTTTTCTATGATACCATTATTACTAATACTTTGACGACAATAATAATTAATCCTTTAATCCCACTAAGTCAGATGAATTATATTAATTATTTATTTTCACTATACTCTATCAAATAATAATACTTTATTTAACTTCAAATATATAAAATTATTCTTAATAATTTCTAACGATATTTTTTTTATTTTCCTTTTTCTTTCTATATCAGCAAAATCTAACAATCTAACTCTCCGGCTCTTATTACTGAAGCATATATTAATCTATAATTTATATATTTAAATTATCTAAAATAATTTTTATTGAAGTTATCCACAATCGAGGCTATTTTAATTAATATATGACCCGACCCGTGAACTCACCCTTGAGCCCGACCTGAACTTGACCCACAAATTTTGAATATGAGTCATGAATTTTGACCTATTTATTAAAAGAATCGATTTAAGTTGACTATAATCAAGCCGGGTCAAGTTCGGGTTGACATTTATCAAAAAATACTCTATAAATGAGTCGGGTAGACCCGCCAACCCGAGTTATTTATTAATCGAGTCAAGTTCGAGTCATGATTTTTGACCCATTTAATAAATGAGTCGGATTTAGGTTAAAGCTATTCGAGTCGGGTTGAATTTGAATTCAACCTGACCCGCCGACCGATTTTGCCACCCCTAATTCTAACCTTCTCACATATATATATTTACTTCTAATATTATTTTTTATATATACCTATTTATACACAAAAAATTGAACCGAGCCAAAAACAAACGTAATAACTCAAAAAATATTCAAGTATAGGTAACTTACAAGCTTTCAAAAAAACTATATTATTGATACGAGAAATTGTTAACGAGAGGAAAACTGAGACGATCTATGGCGAGAAAATTAAGTCAGGTAATACGAGAAAAGCTCAAACATAAGAACAAGCCAAAAACATTTTTTCGTAGGAAAAAAACCACGGCATCTGAGGAAGATGACTTGAATTTAACAAGTAGAGTAATCGAATATGCCAGAAAACAATCACTCTACGGCGTAAACTATATCCGAAGTCGGACTTTCCTCTCTTCCTACGCTTAATGATGTATCAACGAAGTCGACTTTCCTCTCTTCCTAATTTTGCCCATGCAACTATATATAAACAGCTTCCACATCAATAGAAGATGTAGGCAAGTCGGGAGGTAAGTCGGCATTGGGTCAATTGCTGGGAACCGGCTACAAAATTGGATACGAGAAGCCAAACAATATTGCCGAGTAGACGTTCCGTGGAATGAGAAAATGAGTAGAAGACTTATTTGTCTTGCTAATCATGCATGATAAGAAAAATTATTGTAGCATGCTAGAGTGAATAAGATGAAGCCATATAATGACGACGAATAAATCTTAGGATGTCCGGCTAACTCCTAGAGTAATCGATTACATGTCACATGTGCGGCGGAGTTATTTTTCCAAGTTCTTCGTCAATATACATATCACATATCTTCACACCAAGTAAAGAGGCTAGCTTCGAACTACCTCGAATTTCTAAGCCCAGCAAAAGGAAAAATTCTAATTTGGCAGCATCACTTTATCTCTGAATCTATCAAAACATATCAAATCTTCTTCGTAATCACCAGAGACTCCGGGGATAATTTGGCACAAAGGGAGATAGAAAAGTATAATAACCCATTACAAATGAAAATAAAAGGATTAACTTATGATTATCATAAGATAAACTTACCTAATCAAACAATATAACAGTGACATCTAAATCCCACATAATCTGAATACATAAATACATTAACATACATATTCAGTTAATCAAAGGGTTTCAAGAGATACTGCGGATAAAATGCAGAGAACTAGTGACCCTGAAAGAATGCAGAGGAGCGCACCTTCTTCTACCTGGATCTTTCTGCTCCTCCGCCCACCGGAACTAACAATCATGATCCTCTTGGCTATATATATACATATCATGTTAACACTCATGCCATTACAGCTCCGACTTCAACTGGTTCGAGAGCTGCGGTAAAGCTGCTGCATGAGGAGGGAGAAATGGAAAATGAACCAGCAAAAGAATACAATCTGCTTAAAGTTAAATATCAACAAAGGCAGCAACATATAAGGAAAAGCTTTACTATAGAACAAGTTATCATCAACTTAGCATACTGCTTTGCGACAAATGCACGAGATAGGCTAGAATTGGATTGAATTGTCCCGAGCTCAAACCTCATTAGGTATCCATACATGTAAAAGAAATGGACTGTTTGCCAACATGACAATACGCTGGACACTCATCGAGATTTCAAAGTTGGAAAATAGTTTGAGTTCCATTATAGTACTTCAACTAGGGGCGGCATACTAGCATGAGTTGAGTTCGCAAATCTTGGTTGAAATTGAACTAATTGGACTAGAATTTGGTTCCATACATGTTTGACCTGAAAATGCAACTATGTTGATGCCTGTTTTCAGCAACAGCCGGCTGAACTGAACTGAACTGAATTCTTGGGAAATGGGAGAGAGAGAGAGAGAGAGAGAGAGAGAGTAAAGAAGAAAATAAGAACCAAGAAAACAACACCAGCATTTTCAGGAAAATCCCCAATTGGGAAAAGACAAGGTACTGGGACATTCAACCGCTTGAAGTGACCACTAAATGGGCTTCAATACATTGTAATAAGCCTTGAGCTTTACATTAAAAGCATAGAGCTCGTGAATGTCAAGCGTAAAGAGCTTAGAATGTGATAACTAGCACAACGGGATTAGCACATCTTTATATGGATCTTGTAGGACCGCAAGAGTCTTCACTTTCAATAAGAATATCTTGTCTTCATTGTTTGGACCATTAATGATATTGTTTTGTTCATCATTGAGCAACTATAGTCTGTTAAGAAAGTCAAATAAATCGTCACCCTTGACTAGTTCGTAATGGTCTACTGTTGTGCATTTGAGGAGTGATAGAATGTTACTTATGATTCTCTATTAAGAAATTTCTTGTCGAAGTTGGATGTTGTCAAAAACTTATCTAACAGGTCATGTTAGCATGACTTTCTCAAGAATGTAGTGATAGTCGAGAATCACCCTCCTAATGGTTCCTTAACTATCGGTTTGCTACATGTACAACTGAGATTGAGCTCCAATTTTCGTGTTAACAATTTTACATTCCCCCATTCCTCAATTAATGCGCTTGTATTCAATTGTGAATTTTTCGCATGCTCTTTGAGCTTTTTTTTGGGTAGGGTTCTTTGAGCTTTTTAAATAGAAGCCAAATGGTTTCTTTCCTGAATCTTTAAGATGTCTTCATTTGGGAAGAGAGTCACTGAGACAATATTGATTCTTTCACTCCTTTTGTTTGTAAACCGGATGCCTATTGTGAGGAGTTTCAGCCATTTGAGAAAGGAGAAAAGACAATGGTCATGCATGATGGCACTAAACTGTTCACATCGGTTTTCGGCAAAACCACAAAATCAGACAAAAATGCTCTTTGGGGACAATTAGTAAGAAAGCAAAGAATTAAAAAGAGAAAAGCTTGAAACAATACCAAGGTTTTAAATGATTGAGAAAAACCACAGTGCGAGGATGTTTAATGGCTTAAATTGATCACTTAAGTGGAATTCAATACAATGAAGGGAGCTTTGAGCTTTACAGTAAAAGTGGACAGCCCAAGATCCATTGCCCATCACACTGGAATTTACAGATATTGGACAACAATGATCTATACTTCAAATAAGAATATTTTCTCTTCATTGTTTTGGGCCATTGGTGATATTGTTTTGATCATCGTAGAGTGACTGTAGCCTATTAGGCGAGTCGAAGAAATCTTCACCAATGACTAGTATGTATCGGTCAATTATTGTGCCTTTAGTCGGGCATTTATTATGCTTCTATGTGAAGAAAACTTCTTGTCAGAGAGGTTGGATGTTGTCGAAATCTTAGTTTTGCCTAACAAGTCTTGCTGAGACAGCTTTGTGAAGAATGTTTTGATGGTCAAGAATCACCCTTCGACCGGTTCCTTAACTACAGGTTTGCCGTGTGTATAGCAATGATTGAGCTTCTATTTTTGTATTAATAAACTTAAATGTCATTCCTGTTAATGTCATATGTCTTTTGAAACATTTCTTGAAGGTTAGTTTAGTTTAATGCACCAAAGTCATAATCCTAAATAATGTCCTTGCATACCTCTAATGAAACAGCATTTATCCTATATTCATTCTCCCTATTCCTTTGACCAAAAGATCATTTACGTACTTTTAATGGTAGACCTTGTACTCTAGATGTACAACCTCTTTAAAAATAAAGGGCATCATACAGTGGATAACCCCTCCCATACCCCTCACAAAATAGGAGTATGGGAACGCCCTATTAAATGTGGGCTCTACTAGACATTGTACATGTCCATGGCACCTGAAATAATTGTGAGAATGTTTATTCAATATATGATATCGAGACCATAAAATAACCAATTTATTAAAAATAAAGGGAAGACAGCAACCACAGACTATGCTCTCCCTACCCGAGCAAAGCGAGGAGTCTTTGGCACAAAGACATCATTGTAACATATGTTACTCTTACCTTCTCGCAAATACAATTGTTTGTAAACACTTCTAATCTTAATTATCACACCACCATTTAGATAATCTCATCTTAACCATACAACTTTCTTGTTAGAGAATTTTCAATGCCGAACATTTGAATATACAGAACAAAAAAGGCGCAATAATTTGCTTGGAAAAAATAGCCATTTGAGTCTCCATTACTTCACAGAATTTCCTTTCAAGTCTTCATAATATTTACTCTGAGACACCATGTACAACCAAGCAAAACAGCTAAAATTTACATTCATACATGTTTACAATACCTAAAGGTGGTTCTAATTATTCAAATGTTGAGTCAAAATTAAGTTCAATTCAGTTCAGTTCAAGTGGTCTCCTCTAAGTTATGAGGAAACGGTCATTTGAATTGACTAAACCGTCAATGTTTTTCAAGCCTGAGCAAATTTACAAGCCTAACTTCAATCATTCTTAATGTTTCACAATTCTCATAAATAAAAAGCAGGCTTCTAAGAGACCCCAAGAAGGAAAATCCAATTTTTAAGGTCAACAATATAATATACTGTGAAAATCCAATTTTTAAGGTCAACAATATAATATACTGTAACACTGATAAACCAGCTATCATGGAAAACTAGGGGGACCGCAGCCATCAATTTTACATACTAGAAACAATTAAACGCAAGAACCAACATCAAAAGCATCATTTCATGAAGGCAAGCCCCACTCAAAGGACTGTGAGCTAAGAACCTTCATAGTTAATAATGGGACATGAGAAAGGCAATCGAACTTGGCTCTACCAAACCAATTAATGAGTGAGAGACCAAATAATGGTCCCATTCTGCCTGCCGGGGCCCATTATCCCAGTCTTCCTACGCTATGAGCTGGTCCGCACCGCACCCACTTAATACCCCTAATCCAGCGCCAAACAGCTGTCCTGGGCCACTCGAAAAAGACTGCAAAATTTTGAATTTTCCCAAATCCAAAGCAAGAAACTTGAAAACAGGGGAGGTAAAAGGTCGCTGGCGGTGAAATACTGATGGGGAAATCGGGGACAAACAGAAGACAAGTATAGTGATTCCAAATGATGCAAGCGCACAAAGAAAGAAACTTGCAAACAGGTGGTGAAAGCTTGCTGGCAATGGTATCATGAATGGTGAAATACCGTTGAGGGAAAGACTGGGGAGGGAGAAGAGAGGATGAAGATGAGGAGCTTACCTGAAGCGGCGGAATCGTAACCGAAAAGTGAGGTCCCGGGAGGGCTGCAGCTGCTGCTGTTGCTGATAAAGACGTGGTGCTGCTGCTGCTGCTGCTGCGAGTCGTCCCTTTCCCATCCGGGCGTCTGCTGTTGATGATGGTGGTGGGGCAGCAGCAGGTCTACGTGCCACATTTCCTGCAGTTCGCCGTGTGGGTTCCGTCGCATGACGGCGTTAGACCCACCGTCCATCCACGACAGACCATTTCCCGCTACCGTTACTCGCCCGCTCTGCATAAAGACCAAAAAAAGTGAACAAATAAATAAATAAATAAATAAATAATAATGATCTAATCATCTTATGGGGAAGTGGGGATTCAACCCTCTCTCTACGCATTGGGATAAGAGGAATGCCGTCCATTCCACGGTCTTCCCTGCCATCATTACTGAACACTTTCCCACGTACCCTTCTCCTCTGCTAATTTCCAATAAATAAACAGTTCCAGCCACAATTCACGGAGCATATAGTAGTACCATATGCTGTAGTCTTTGGTTTACAGTTACGTGAAATTACAGTAGTCTCTGAGCCATTTGATAGCTACAACTTTTACCCCCTTTACATTCCACAGCCAGCTTACCTTCAACGTCATCATAAAGACAGACTCTTTGTCTCTCCAGAAATAACCGCTAAATTAGCAAGCAGGAATACACATTTTTATACACTAATTATGTAAAATAGCATATTTTCAAGCTAATTATGTTGAGTTAGGTTAAATATTCACATAGAATGACACCTTTTTTTTTTACCTCTGCTGAGAATAGGTTGTCGAGGCCTGTAAAATCGATCCTTGGGTTAACCGCAGCAAGGCGCATCGACAACAACTGCGAAAACGCCAGTTCGGGAAAGCAACAATCAGTAAATGACAAAACAGACCCCGGCATCCACAACGCAGGGTCATCCGTGTAAATACCGAAATTAAACTTTTTTTTCCAGACAGGTCTGTTAAGCGATAAAGTCTGCAAGAGACTGGTGCGGTAGAAAATCGGCGATCGTACCTCGACCTGCCGCTGCAGCAGCTGTACGTGGTTTATAATCTCATCCAGCACCAGCGCCGTACCCGAAATCTGGACGGGAAAGAGAGAAATGGTGTGACTTTTTAAGAAAGAAACCACCTCTTTCATCCTTTTTCACAACTACCCTGCCAGGGTTTCCCTTAGCAATTTAACCATTCTCAGAACAAAATGCGGTTTATAGCTATAACCCCCCCAATCTCAACAGCGAAAATTAAATACAAGCCACGAGGGGGTGATATGTAAGAGTGTAAATATACCAATTTGCAAAAGAATCCCGTAAAATTATTTATTAACAAGACTGACCTTGCTGCAGCCGGGGACCAGCTCTTGGAGCAGTTTCATCCGGGCATTTATTTTCTCCCTCCTTGCCTGAAAAAGAGATAAATAAGAAAATGACCAAATTTCTAAATATGGAAAATTAAAATTTTGGAGGTTAAATCTGTAATTAGCGGGATAAGTGTTGTCATTAGTAATTTTACACGCTCGGCTAAGCTATGGCTATCGGTAGCCTGGCCTCGACGAGCGCGGACATGGACATAGGGGAGCTTCTCGCCGTCGGGCTTCCCCGGAGAACCGTCGTCACCGCCGGCGACGGATTTGCTCTTTTTGGCAGGAGCTTTCGCCTGGAGAGCGAGGCGGCATACGCGATCAGAAAGGAATGCGGTAACCGCATGAGAAATTATGGAAACCTTTAATTTCTAGTAGATCACCTTGGAGGATCTCTCGGCTTCTTTCCTCTTCGCTGGGCGCTGCTGCTGCTTCTCGATCGGCAGAGGGGAGTCCGAGTCCGGAGGCTCGGATTTCGGTTTCGGCGAGTGGTCGCCGCCGGAGATGGACGGAACGGCCGCTGAGCTCGCCTCCGGCGATTCCTCGGCGGCCGCGAAGACGGAGAACCTGGCAGCGCGCTCCACGAGTGTAGCGTTGGAGGGAAAGGTGGGCGAGCATCCTAGCGGCAGCTGGAGCGACTTCGGATCTGCAAGCCGGAATCCGGCGGCGATCGACCGAGAGGTTCCGGATTCCGGATCGTGGAGTAGCTCCACCGCCTGGCTCGGTGGAAGCCCCAAGAGGGCGGTGAAGGAGCTACCGCCGGCGTTCGCCGGCGGTGAGCACTCGAATCCGTGGTGAATGAGAGTCGTTCCCATCAGGCTCTGGATCTCCTCCTCAAAACGGAGGGTTTCAGCGATCTCCGGCGTGTAGGTGCCGGACTTTCCTGATCCCGCACCGCTTCGCGCAGGCTCCATCCCTGTCGCCGACTCCGACCAGATCCGGAGTGTTAAACCCTCAATTTCCCACAAATTCCACAATCCGAGTATGATAGCTCCAAATCCGAACTATTTTACGCATCAACGAGTCCAATTTCGCGGCAATGATGGAAATCAAAACCCTAGGAGACGGCAATGGCGAACCTCTCAGCGGAAAACCGAAAACCGCCTCGACAAATAGCTAATGGAAGCAAAAATGGTTTTCCGTCAGAGAAATGAGGCCTAGCAGGTATACTGGATCCAAGCAAAACGTATGAAGCTCGCCATTGCCATCTATCTCCGAACTTCTCTCGGCGGATTTACCAGATGACGCCGCGCCCAGAAAGCAACAATGCCTACGAAATAAAAAAGGTTGCAGAGAGGGAAGAAGAGAAGGGGCATAGTTACAGCTACGTTCACCGACGGTGACTCTAATCTACCATTTTCCGGTAAAGACAATTTTCTCTAAAATAAAATTCATTAATAGTTAGAAACAAAAATTAATTAAAAAATAGAAACGAATTTTTTTAATAAAAAAAATAAATATTTTTACATAATATTGGACCAAGAAATAGAGACATTTATATCTTTTTAGAGCCTATTTGGCAAGAGCCAAAAAAAATGACTTATTTTAGTCATAATTATAAATTTAAATTTATTTATTTTTTTTAAATATAAAATTATTTTATATCTCATCCTATACAATTTTTAATATTCAATATAATTTTTAATATAATTAACTCACTTTATTTTATATTATACACATTTTTTTTTAATTTTTTATAAAAAAATTTTAAATTATTTTTTTTTCTCCAACCAAGTAGAGCTTAACATCATTCTCCTTACTTTTGGGTCCTTTCGACTTAATATCTTATTGTATATATATTTTAAATATTTTGAAATGCTTTTTTTTTTTGGTCAAATAGATTGACTTTTTATTGTAATTATAGTACAAGTGAGATCTAGTTTAACATTAGATATACATCTCAACATTTTTGAATTATCTCGCTCAAGTTTGATTTTAATATATAATTGAGTTTGAGTCGATTTGTGAGTTGCAGCTTACAAATAGATGTGAGTTTGGCTCAAAGATCGATAGTTACTTGATGTTCAAATCAATATTTAGCTCGAATCGAGCTCAATTTAAGTTTATTAAGCTAACTAAGGGTCAAATTAGATCAATTTGACTCGATTTTTTTTAAAATATAAATAATCTATACAATAATTTTATTGTAATATGTTATTAATTATATATAGATATGTATTTGTTATTATAAGGATATTTTTAAGTATTTTTGTGACTGATTAATCCAATTTTATATCAGAAAAAATTTAATTTTTAGAGAACTTGTGTTAAATCGATTAAGCCT
This sequence comes from Apostasia ramifera, assembly GCA_019297695.1. Lineage (NCBI taxonomy): Eukaryota > Viridiplantae > Streptophyta > Magnoliopsida > Asparagales > Orchidaceae > Apostasia > Apostasia ramifera. The sequence continues at coordinate 447,079 of JAEMOT010002570.1, read as the reverse complement.
TGAGTTAGCTCAAAATTGAAACGAGTTAATTTGAATCAAATTACGATGAGATGATTTTAAATATTTGATCTTGATTAAACCATGTTGAAATCCAAGTTTGATGCTGTTGACAATGTGAAATTGGCAATTTATACAATCTTGTCTTCAAAAGAAGTGCAACATTTTAAAATAGGATATAATATATATATATATAATATTTTTGATAAAAAAATATAATAATTAAATAATGTATTCACATATTTGAGAAAAATATATTAAATGTACAGCAAGATTCAAGTTTTTTTTAAATGTAACTCTCCATGAATTTCTATTAATATAATCATTTGATTGCTACTTTAATATTGTTGTATAAATATCAAAATATCAAAAAAAATAAGCTGATATTTCGTTGAACTTATATTTTACAATATAAGCAAATAATAAATATGAACAATATAACGTATAAAATTTGATTAATTTATATTGACACATATAATATGCATAAATTACTAGGTATGATTTCCTGCTGCGTCACTAAATTAGCACCTAATTACTGTACAACACGTAGGCTTGCTGCCTTGCCAACCTATCCACTCACGTGCATGATGTAAGAAAACTCCATTTGTTTTATTTTTTCGTCATTTTATAAATTTTTTATTTAATTTACATGCATATATAAAATAAATAAAGATTTATATAAGTTTAAAAAAAAACTAATAAAAAAGTCAAAATTGTCCATAAGTAATATAATCTTTGTATTATTATATGGATATTTTTTTACTTTATATTAATAATTTTTTATTTTATATAGATATTTTTTTACTTTGTGTATGCATGTAAATCAAATAAAATGCTCATAAAAAATTCGACAAGCTAGCAGATCAGCGCACCAATGTAGCGCGCATTAATTGGGTGTCAAATGAGTGATATAGGAGAAAGCCAGACCTAATAATTTTTTGCACATATATATTTTCATGTTTTTTTAATGATTGTTTTGTATATTCTTTAAAATTTTATTTAGTTAGTTATGCTTTTAAGTTTTTTTTTAATATATAGAAAACATTTATTTTAAAGGTAAGATTCAAAATAAAATCATTTTATTATACTAATAAAATTAATTTTTAAAATTAAAATTTATATATGATGTGAATAAATATAAAATATTAATAAACATATTTTTTTAAAAAAATTGATGATTTTATTAGTTTCAATTAAACGCAGCCTTAACAATGGTACATTTAACAAAAAAATAAAAATAAAAATTCTCAAATGCAATTACATTATTTAACAAAAAATTTTAAAATTGTAACCAACCAAGTGCTCTGATCACTATGCATAGAAAAAAAAAAATCTAAGTAAGAAATATTTTGGTAAGTTTTGCTAATAAATTTCTTATAAATTAAATCCTCGTCGATAATTTCTGACAAATCTCTTATCTCCGTCTATCAAATGTTCTTCAATAAATTTTTCGAATCGATTTTTCATCTATCTCACTTAGGTTTTCTAAATACTAATGGCAATTATCTCAAACACCGAAATGCTCGAAGTTTAAAAAGGGATTGAATAATCATCCTTCTCCTGAAAATCAACCATTATTTACATATAACTAAAAAAAGAAAAGAACACATAGTACAGTCTATCTCTAAATCTCCAGTGAGAATTGAGGAAAAGTCATGTGGGAGGAGCAATTCTCCTTTTTCATATTACATTCTAATTTTTTCTGACTTGTTAGCAGATTGGTATATATATAAAATCTTTTAAGTGCTAAAAATATACAAAACATTAAAAACGTGAGAAAAATCAAGATTAGTAGATGTCCCTTGGCTGCTTATAGAATATCTGTAACATCCCGTAATCTCGTTGTAAAGATATTGTCCACTTTAACTTTAAGAAAATTGCATGACTTGAGTCTTCCTAGGAGGTTACCTATCCAAGTGCTACTTTAGTCCAAGCACGCTTAACTATGAAATTTTTCATAATTATGGAGTTTCCTATCATTAGCCTCACAGTTTTGCTCCAAAAGGCGCCTCTATCATTTGAGATTATGTTATTTACTTATACAACTCAGGATCTCTCTCTTTTCGATGTGAGATGATTCATTCTTGTGCCCCTCTTACCACTCATTATTCGACCTACAAAGCCTGCTAGGAGCCGCACTTTGCCTCAGTGATTCCTTTCTTTTAGGATATCACCGGCAACCACTCTCTGCCCTCTTCGACCACTTGTGTCACAATATCAGTGATGATTGTGAAAGAGCCTCTCGAGATCTAAATACTTGCCGCACTGTCATCCCACCCTCTGGTATTTCTGATTACTTTTCATGCGCCTATAGTCTCCTATTATAGATAAAATAAGATAAGTGGTAGTGTCCCAGGTATAAGTAGAGGAGATATATTCATAAGTATAATTTCATTCAATCGTAACTTCTTTTGCTATAAAAAAATTATTAATCAAAGAAAGTAAATTTCTAATTCCAAAAAATAAAATAATTAGAATTAGCCTGTCAATTAAATCTTTAAAAATACTATAAGATATTTAAATGTCAAATAATTATATATTAATATATATATATATATATATACGTTAAATTTGTTAAAACATTATTATAAAAAAAAGTTAATGCATACGTCCCTGATAAATCCCCATTTGCAAAGTATATCTATTAATATTTTATATTACACATAAATGTAAATATTAAAACTTAATATTATTTTATATCAAAAATAAATCTCAATTTTAAAATTAATTTTACTTCACATTCAATATAATATTTAATAATAAATAAATTAATTTTATATTATAATATCTATTTTTCTCCTTTTATTTTGAAAGAATAAAATATCCTAAAAATATAATGTATGCATATTATATTAGAAAAAATAATAACTGCGTTATTTAAATATGACTATCACTAAATTAGTAATATTATATTAGATTTGCCCTGTAAGCGCTGGGTTAATTTAGCTACTACTAAAATAAATTTTGATGCAGACTTGGATACAGAGAGAAATAGAATAGGGCTGAGAATAATTGCCAGGAACTCCTTGGGTAAAGTAATCGCATGCCTTATAGAGAAAATCCAAAAATGCTTGGACCCAATAATTATAGAGTGCATGGTTGCTGAAAAAGCAATCTATCTTGGCGAGAAATTAAACTTGAAAAATATCTGGATTGAAGGTGATTCTATGGAAGCTATCAAGATATTTCAGGATACAGATGTGGATATGTCTATTTTAGGCCCCAGAATCAATGTGCTAAAGGAACGAATAAAAGCTTTTGATCAGTATAAAATCTCCCATATTGGCCGAGACGACAATAAAGTAGCACACAACTTAGCCCGTTATGCTCTTCATACAACATCCCAGATAATTTGGCTGGAGAATTTTCTGAAGTTCATCACAAATATGATGAGAGAGAAAGCTATCATATGTATTGAGTCTAATGAAATAGTTTTTAAATGTTTCATCTGTAATCTTATTTTCCACAAAAAAAAAAAAAAAAACTTAGCTACACTCTTTTTATCAAATTTAAATGTTTCAGAACAGTTGATAGCACTAAAGTTTCTAACACGTTAATGACTTAAATAGAATTTTAAACTTCTAGAAACTGGTAATTACAGAAGGGGAAATTTTAGTGATTTAAAAATTCAAGTATAAAAACATTTTCTGTTTGTTTACTAAATTAATTTTCTTAGTGAGTAATTTAAAATAGTGCAAATTACACACAAATTATTTAATTTTAAGCTATATTAATATTCAAATTTATGTTTTTAAAATTTTAATATTTAAATTTATGATTTAAAAAACTTTAATATCTGAACTCTTTTTTAAATCTTTATTATTAAATTTTTTAAAATTCTAATTATATTCTCTCTCTGTGCTTGAGATGAATAGAGGGGAAGATATAATTGTAATTTTAAAAAATTTAATAATAAATTTTTTTTAAAAAAAATTGGATGCTAAAGTTTGAAAATATGAATCTAAATATTATTGTACCTTAAATTTAGGGATCTCGATGTAATTTATTTTTTAAAATATAATATTAACTTTTATTTGTATTATATAAAAAATTTTATTTGTACTACTTGAGTAATTACTAATTAACAGTACCTTTCAGAGGCCCAATTACTTTCAGGTCCATAGAATCTAGGGCACCTTTTGTGCTTGTCCAAACTCCTTTGATTTGATCAGTTGACTTTCCTCGGCATCGACCTTTTCACAATTCACCTCGTTAGTGGAAATCTCCGAAGGGCCATCACTAGCATTCCTCTGGAGAAATGAATTAAAAATTAAGAAATAATAATAAAACGTAGTAATCGATGCATGTTTTCACAAATTGATATTAGAAAAAGAATAAAAATATTTTAGCTTAAATTTTTCCATAAATCTAACATCGAATAATCATTCAAGATGCAAACATTGTTAATAGTTACGACATTACTATGACGATTTTCACTTCATAATCTCTACGTGGTGACTGCATCGTTAAGTAACTTATATGTCCAATATCAGATGACTAAATGTAGAGAATTATTTTGACAAGAAACAACTACACTGAAAATGGGATAATGACACAGAAGATAAGTCTAATTTTAATGATATTTTATGCTTATTTTTTATGTAAAATATATATTTTTTTTACTTTTTATAGCTCTCGCTCGCCACCTCGACCTTTTAGCATCTAGAAGGCTTCGACTAAATTCCTCAAAGCAATCAAATAATTAAAGTCGTGGTGAAATTACATATTCACACTCGCATCTTTATTAACGCATATTCCATTTGGCGAGCGCAAAATTTTCGAAATTCAAGTAAAAAATTCACTCGTTGAGTGTAACATCCCGAGGTATTATCCGCTTTAACTTTAAGAAAACTGCGTGACTTGAGCGCTTCCCAGGAGGTCACCCATCCCAGTGCTACTCCAGCCCAAACACACTCAACTATTGAGTTTTTCATCACTACCCTCACGATTTTGCTCCAAAAGACGTCTTTACTATTTGAGATTAGTTATCTACTTATACAGCTCAGGATCTCCCTCCTTTTTCTATGTAAGACGATTCATTCTTGTGCCCCTCTCATCACTCATTATTCGGCCCAGAAGCCTGCTAGGAACCGCACTTTGCTTCAGTGATTCCTTTTTCTTAGGACATCACCCGGCGATCACTCGCTGCCCTCTTCGGCCACGGGCGTCACATTGAATCCATTTGATGAATCGATGGACCGAGTTGAATTTTCTAGGACCTAAATTAAATAATTGGAGTCAAACTATAAGTGGTTCTTAACTTCGGGACTCCGAAGCAATTAGCTCCTTAAAAAAATAATATTAAAAAAAATTATTTAAAAAATAGCGGGCCCCACACCTTTAAATAGCAGACAACAGTAATATTTTGCAGCTTTCTAGAATTGTTATTTTTAGCCCCCACCGAGTAGTTATTTTCCGGCATTCAATAGCTCTCCATGGGGTCGCCACCTGTCCCAACGAACCGGTCTAGCACGGACCGGACCGGAGCGAATCGGGCCGGAAGGGACCGAACCGGCGCGTGATCAGATCGTTTCGCACGTGAGGCGGCCTCGCCCGGACGGAGTCACGGGCGGAAGACAAATATTCTCCGGTCGGTACGGCGCCGTCTCGCCTCGTCAGAGCCGAGCGGATCCCTGGCAAATCGTGGCCGTCCATTTGGTCGTAATTATGAACGGCTGATTTTTTCCCGTTTCGAAAATTATAAATATTCCTTGTAATCTATATTAATTATATATATATTTAAAACTCAAATTCATTAATATTATTACACGTGTAAATTTTTTTTTGATATTTAATAAGAGGAAATTATATATTTTTTCTAAACTTTTTAAAAAATTTAGATTCAATTCTAATATTAAGTGATTTTTATATAGTAAGATTTAGATCATAAAATATTTATTATAATAAAATTGAAAAGATATGTAAATTTTGGCAAGATTTTGGGTGAAGTACATAATATTTTAAAGATTTAAATATGATATATATAATTTTTAAAAAAATTGAGTGAAATACATAATTTTAATAAAATTTTATATCTTGCATATAAATTTTTTTTTTGTCACTCATCACCAAATTGAATTATTGGATTTCACATTTAGTTAAAATAATGATTTAAGGTATGTAGCTAAATTAGTATTAAGAGAGTATTTCTAAGTATAAATTTACCTAAGATAATAGGTTTTTTTTTAATTAACTTAATCATATTCTTGCATTTCACTTTATATATGAACTATTTTGCAAGCACTTCTATAGTAATAAAAATAACTTTTTTCTATCAATATATATATATATATATATATAAACATATTTTTCTCATTTTGTGATTTTTATGAACATTTTAATCAAAGCAATTGGCTCATATATTTATCTAACAATATATATATAAGTTTAGAAAATATGAATCATTTTAGGTGAATGCTTTTAGACACTTATTCTCTTAAGTTTTTAAATATATTACGAGATAGTTCATTCAAATAATTTTTGTCAATAATTTAACTTAGCTTGATAAAAATACGTTTCTCTTTATTTTCTATATTTTTCTCTCATTTGTAATATAAAGATAAATACAGAAAATAATTGTATTAGATAAGAAGATAAGAAAAAGATGAAAGGGAGAGGGAGAACAAAGTGCGTGCCCATTCTTCAAGCCTGAAGAGTATGACGGATGAACCTACATGAGACTAGGAATGAGAATGATCAGAGTTTGAGAAGAGCCAGGCACGGCTCAAGCTTTGCTCGTCTCAATTCAATTCAAATTTGAGCCGGCTCATTTTAATTTCAAACTGACTCGAACCTCAATTAAGCTAATGCAAGTCTTCCAATAATTGATTTTTTAAAAAATAATTATCTCTGTTAGTATTTAAAATTAAGTTAATCGTACTTATAAGATTACTTAAGAGATATTCTAATCATAACAAATATATACTTATATACAAACAATAAATAATTATAATAAATGACTAAAAATATTATTTATATTTAAAAATATGGAGATCGATCAAAGTTAATTTGATTCTACCATAGCTCATGACTCAATTCACTAAATTCAAGCTAAATATCGATCCAAATATTGGGGGATTATCGATCTTCGAGACAAACTCTCACCCCCTACATGAGACGATTGAGTTGCCTCAAGGACCCATATAAAATAATTTAAAATTTGTGGACCTAATGAAGCCATTTCTCATCCATACAATCTCAAATTTGCAAATTTCAGAGGGTAAAGAAGAAAGGAATGCATATATTATCATATCTATATCTTAAATCAAGTAAATTCATCTACATATAGTTAATTATAATTATATATGCTAATATTATGCACTTATCTATATATATATATATATAGCAAATGAAATATTTATAACATAAAAATTATACTTCATATTGGGTCGATTTCGAATTGAATATTGGTGAGTACGTTATTGTCACAATTAGATCTATTGAAGTTAAGAGTTAGATAAAATACAAATAAATTTTAAGTAAGACTTTATTTATTTTGTAGTTTAAAATTAATCTGGTTTAATTTTAATCTGACATATCACATCACACATAAAATTTAATATTAAAAATTCACTTTATTCTACATCCTACGCACATTACTGAAATAATAATTAACTTATATCATATTTCTCACATATTCTAACATAGTAATTAATTTTATTTCACATCATTCACAATTTTTAATAAAAAAATATCTCTATTTAAATTTAATTTTAACCTTACAAATAAACGGACCCTAAGCGTTAGCCGAGCCCTATTATAAAGTAAATGTTAACCTTAATTAGGCTTGGATGGTTGGTCCAAGTAGATCTCCTTATCCTGCCTGCCCTAATACTACTAGAGGAGGAAAAGTTTGGGGATGTGATTGGTCCATTTCCTTCCTCTCCCTTGCTTTGTTGTGGGGGAATGTGGTCCTTCTTCACTAAAGAATGCCATCACCACAGCTATTTGTGCCCCCCTGCTCAGCCTTTTGCTATTTTTTGAAGTCCTTTTCATGTCCTCTATGGTCTCTCATGTCTTTCTCTCCTACCTTTGATTGGATCGTTAATGTGTTCGAAATTTAAAACTTGTTTGAAGATTGCTCTAGTTAGACTAGTTGTCATCAATTCTGGAGCCAAGTAGTCCATCTCGTTACTCAAAAATGAAATTTAAAATAAATGCGATATATGTAGAGGAATAAAAAGAATAGGAAAACTCATTCGAGTTGGGTAAGATATGGCTTGGAAGGCTTTTCTTTGTTTTGATGGGATTGAAGATAAAATAAGTGCTCATATATTTGAGCCAATTAATGCACAATGGAACTTTGCTTGAAAAATCATCTTATCTTTGTCACGCACTAACCAACTGAACTGACAAAAAGGAAAAAAGAATTGACATTTTAGATATTAGCCAATCGAATATGATGATATAAACATATACCTAGTTATTCAAACGCAAAGTGACAGTCACTCCTCTCTTCTCATAAAATTATAGGTAGAGCTCATTTAGAATTTTGGTCCAGCAAAGAAAGTTAAGAGTCTAACGTTATCTCTGTAATACTTCAAACTTTAAAGAAAGTATTTTTAGTCCATAATGAATTTATCCTTTTTGGCAAATATTTCTTCAATGTTAAAATATAGATTGAGAACAAAATATTTTTGTGACTGCGCATACAAGCATCTAGGCCACCCCTTATTCTATAATACCAACCTCTTTTTGTGCTTTATAAGGCTAACACAGTGTATACGCATGTTAAATAAGTAAGAGTTTGTGCCTTTTTACGATCTGAACTCTTATTTTTACCAATGGAGAACTGCTGCCTTTATGACTTATAAGGGGGGTGAAGAAAGTTTGGGTAGTTTACATATCTCAAAAGGGAACCCATAAGGAAGCAATTGAGAGACGTAATTGTAGTTCTAATTTGACTAATCAGAGTTTGTACAAAAGTTGAGTTAAAGATAATATGTGTTTAAGTATTCAAGATGTGAAGTATATACAACTTTATTCAAATTATTTGAAAATTTTCTTGAAATTGAATGGAATTCACAAATGTCAATTCCAAATTAGAATCTGATTCACTCAAACTTGATTCATTGCCATCATGATGTTACAAGAGGAGCATGACCGGTAATTACGTACAAGTTAAAACTTGTAACTCGTTTCGTATATATTAGTTGAATTTCATTAAATATCAAATCGTTTTTACATGATTCCAATGTCAGTTTGAATGGTAAAAAAAAATTTAAACATGAAAATAACTCGAGTTCAATCCAACCTGAAATAACACAATGAGTCGTTTAGGTGCAGAGTAGTCTGAAAGAACAATATAAAGACAGAGATTACATTGCACTTGTGGAAGAAAATAAACCAGAGTTCATATAACTCATACTAATGAATAACACAGGAATGAGAATTATGGGCTTGAGATGCACCCACCACCAACTTCCTCCAATCTAGGGCTAGGTGGCTAGCATCGTGTCAAATTTGAGCAAGTTGTTATCAACTCGTATTCAAAATTTTCAATATCGATCAAACTGGACTAAATTTATAAGGCATTTAGTTCAATACTATATTGATGTTATGTCATATTGTCTAGAGAAGATACTTATTTGGTTTAATGATTTTTTAAAATAGCCTTCTAAAAGATTACAGAATTTTTAATTAAAAGATAATATCAAGATACAAGATAGTATTGAACAAAATACGCCTTTTAATAATGAGGGGATTTACATCTGTCACTCTCAAAGATTTATTATTTTCAGGCGGCACTCTCAAAGTTCATTATTTTCATGAAGCACCCCTATCTAACTTCAAAAGCGGTGTGTTGCCTGTAAATTCACCTCAAAATGAGGAGTGCTGCCTGAAAATAATAGATTTTGGGAGTGTCGCTTGAAAATAATAAATCTTTTGGGGAGATATACATAAATTTTTCTTAATAAATAACTACATGGAGGGTGATGATAGAAGTTCGATAAGAGTAACACTACCACCACACCACCACCGTTGCCGCCGCCGCCACCCTCCTTTCTTTCCCGAACGCTATAATTAAACTGAAGCCCCTGTTCCTCATGTTGAAGTTCTATCCACCGGCACCAGCGAATTGAGCGGGTCATGTCAGAGGTCTTGGTAGCTGCCGATGTCCCAGAAATTGGTGAAGAGCCTAGTTCTCACCGGAATATGTTTGCCGGCGGTGAAAGGGCTTCCAGAGGATTAGTGGTGGGGACCCAGATCAGCATCAAATTGGATGGCCAGGATGACGTCTTGTGCTGAATCAAAATTCAAATTCAAATTAATTAGAGCTATTAGAGATTTCCATATTAGCTTTATTTAAATTTGATTTGATTTGATTCAGAGCATATTTGGAAAGATTTGAAGACTCACCCCATTTGGAGCTGATTTTATTTTATTGTAATAGAATTAGTTCCATATTTGCTTTGATTTATTTGGTATTTTATTTTCTGCATTTAATATTATATTTTTAAATTTCTACATGGGATCTCTCTATATAAAGAGGTCGCCTTGCATTGTAAAAAAAAAAAAGAGTATTGTGATGAATGAAATTATGTTTGAATTTTCTCAGAGCCTAGATCCGGGTTAAGGGGTCGATATTCCGGTGAAGGAAAGGGTAGGGTTAGCCTTTGGTGAGAATCCTCAAAATAGCCTAGTTATCCACTTTAATTAAAAAAAAAAAAATAGCTCAACCAAACTCCAGGCCCCTGGCCGTAATTTCCCAACCCACTTTCCCTTTCTTCCTCTCTGCCGGGGAAGCCGCCGCGCG